>VUQH01032248.1:0-16770 GCA_015106775.1 Etroplus canarensis
GACACTGGCGTTTTGGTCCTTCTCACGTTTACAATCAGTTCTTTGTCACATTAAGCTGCAGATGGTTCTGTTGCTCACTACAGTCCTGCAATCCTCCTCATCACTGTTTCTGATACACCCAACTACTGCAGAGTCATCAGAAAACTTCTGGAGGTGGCAGGTCTCTGTGCAGTAAAGTCTGTGGTGTAGAGGGTGAAAAAGGGAGAGAGAGAACGGTCTCCTCTGGAGCTCCAGTGTTACTGACCACACTGACTGATACACAATGCTGCAGATGAACATACTGTCGTCTGCCATTCAGGTAATCCAGGCCACAAGGGAGGCATCCACCCCATAATTGTCAGTGTCTCACCTAGTAAAGTTGGTCTGATGGTGTTGAATGCACTGGAGATGTCAATGAACATGGCTCTCACAGTACTTAGTGGCTTATCCAGGTGAGTAAAGACATGGTTGTGTAGGTAGATGATGGCATCCTCCACTCCAATTTGTGTCTGGTAGACAAACTGGAGGGGGTCCATTAGAGGGCTGGCCATTGGCCTGAGCTGGTTCAGGATGAGTCTTTCTATTGTTTTCATGATTTGTGAGGTAATATTTATGAGCCAATTCTGCTCTGGGTAGTTATCATAAGAGTGAGGTACAAGTGACTGAAATAAATTTCCTCCTAAGGGCGGTGGGCTGCTACGCCACATTGAAAGGAGCCAGCTGAGGTGATTCAGACATCTGTTCATGATGGCTTCCCAGTACCTCCTATGTAAGGTGTTGTGGGAATGTCCTGCTGTGAGGAACCCCAGGGGCAGTCCCAGGACAGGCTGGAGGGATTATATGTCTCCACTGACATGGTAGAGCTGGAAGAGCTGGAGGAAATGGCCAGGGGGATGGAAGTCTAAGTGTCTCTGCACAGGCTGCTGCTGCTGCTGCTACAATCCAAACCCAGCTAAGGAGCAGATTAAAGATGGATGAATAGAAAATGACTCAGTAGGTGTTAGGAAGTAGTTTAATGTGCCAGAAAGTAAGTTTACCTGAGCAGCAGGTTCTGACCCTATCAAAATTCAATTTCTCCCCTTCAAGTGATTTTTCCCACATTTTAGAAACAGTGTAAACATTAGACTACGTCAAAGAAGTGGCACGATGAGAAGGAACATTTGAGCTCAGATCAAGAGAATGGTAAAACGATGTTTATTTGTGCACTCGGTGCAGTACATTTTGCTCTGTTTATGCTTCAAATCCAAATGATCTTAATGCTTCTCAATCATAATGAGATCAAAGGAACCATGGAGGCAGATCAAGATAAAAGAAGGTGTGGAAAAGACTGTTCTGATCTAATAAGACCTCAAGACAAGTAATGCTCCGTGTTCATGTTCGCCACTGGTTAATATACGTTCGGTCCCTCCTTTGTATTCTCCCCAAGGGGTCGCCACAACAGATTAATCCACATTGGTAATTTGGCAGATGTTTTGTGCCAGATGCCCTTCCTGATGCAACCCTCCGTGGTGAGAGGGGCTTGTGTCCTCACCTGGAATTGAACCAGGGACCTTTCACTTGTGAGGCAAATTTTTAAACCACTACGCTATGTGTTTCTGAATTTGAAAACATTACCTTGTAAAATGCTGGGAAAATATGCATGCTACCTCTGCAGTGTCGGAACAGCAGAGCTGAATTAAGATAAATTCAGCATACAAAAACATATTAAATCACAGATTGTTACAGGTTTCATATATATACATACACAGACATGCATACACACTCATCCAGGGAGAAATACTCCCCAAAAAAAGCCAGTTCATTACTTCTTATTCCAATCGATTGTGTGCTTTAGGAGAAACCTTTCATCAAACATCAGATTCAATAAAGCAAACTAGATTGAGTCAAATTCAATTGACTCAAAGTTGGTAGACAGAGAGAGAGCCACAGAGAGAGGGAGGGCAGTAAGGGGGTGGGAAAAAGATGGTGGATAAGAGACAGGTGGAGACACTAAATTGGCGAGAGAGAGAAATGTGAGGCGAAAAGTGATAAAAGCTCAGCAGGAAAGATGCTTAATGAGAGAAAGATGAGTGAGAGATGTTGAGAAGCACACAAGATAGAGAGAATTGGTGGCAGACATACAGGTGGAGAGAAAGCTGCTTTGTCAGATATGATCAAAAGAATCTTTATGTGCAACATTTGAAGGGAAACTCAAGCAGCAAGACACACAATTCTTCATAGTAAAGGGAGAAAGCAAAATGGAGGGAATGTGAAAAATCAGTAGCACAGTTTTAAACATTGCTCCTTGCTCAGTATGCCTCTGTGATTGTTACCTTGTAATCTCTGTCACTCATCTCCGTCGCTTTCTGTTTTCTTCTGTCTCCTTTTTGCTCTCTCTGGTTTTCTTTTCATGTCACCATCTTCCCCCATCTTGGGCTCAGTTGAGTTTTTTCCCTATTCGTATCCAGCCAACCAGCACTGCTTCACTTTGCTTCGCTCTGCAGGAGGATGGAAATTAATTCCAACTCCCATTAGAAAAACAAGCTTTTGGATGGTAATCAAGATAAATCCAGGCAGGAGCAAGCTATCAGCACAAAATCTTGATTGTTCACTGAGCACTTAGGAGCCAGGAGAGTGTTTGAAAATAGAGATGAGGCGCTCCCAAACTTCTTATCTTGTTTTTGTGTGAAAAATGGAAGGAAGGATCCACCTGTGACGTAAGTTTGGAATTACAAGGACAGAATCGTAATGGGACAAATTACACAGACAGTGATAAGAAGGCATACTGATACTGAGGTGATCTAAGCCACGATGAGCTCATGAAAAAAAGAAGCCCAAAGGTTAGAATAAGTTTATGCTGTTTGGTCCAAAAGAGTGGATTAGTTTGCTTGGTAATTTGCAGAATCCTCTAGCTGAACAGACAGGTTAGGGTGCTTCTGAAGTTCCCAACAAGTCCTCCCATTTGAACTACAACATGGACAGTGTTATAATTTTATATTCTTGTGGTAAAAAATTGGCTAGATTTAGGCTCAAAAAATGCTGTCAGTTAATCTCATTACATCATGTATCAAAAGTCAGCGGCAGCACAAACACAGTGGAGGGGTCCAATTCAGTGACTCTGTACCTTTTTTTAATGTATTTATTTTTTTGATGTATAGTTGTGTAGTTGTGATCATGTTGGGAATCAGCTATATAGATTATAAATGTTTTTATACCAGACTGTAAACACTGGATGACTTTGGGCATTTTAACTGGAGAGTCTATGGTGATTGATGCCAGTCTCACGTGGCCATCTGAGGAACTGCAGTTTTGTTTTTTTTTTAAACATCTGCTTTGGCATCATTTTTCACTGCCTTGAGGTTGCTACTATGTTTGCACCCATCCTAATTACTACAACTGCTGAAGAATGGTGTCACAGTGAATTATAACTAGGACTTGTACTGAGCTGCTTGTTCAAGTGATCTACAGGCAATACTCATTTTGTTCCATGTACATACTTACTTTCTCCATACTTGTTGCTCTATGAAACTTTCCAAAAGTGCTTGCTTAAGTTTGACTGAACTGAGCAAACCAGTTCAAACAAGCAATACTGACTGATCTCAGAGACCAAAACTGATGATGGGAAGCAGAAGCAGCTCTGTAACTTCCTTTTTTTTTGTCTTTTAAAGATTTGATTGAGCAGTGGCAGTGTCTCTGCTTGTTAGACTTACTATAGGGTACTGACATCTGTAACTAAAATGAAATTACTTGCACATTATTGTGTATTTAAGGACATGACAGGCCATCAATTCAGAAGAAAAAATCTGTAAAATACAGAGATTGTAGACAGCACCTTTATGATTCCTGATCCATCTGGACAGTTTGCAAAAATTATATCTTTTATATTTAGTAGATTTCTTTCCTTTATTGTAAAGTAAATGGTCAATGAACCTACTATTTTACTATCATTTTCTTCAGCTCATCCAAGTTGGGATGGGCTGAATAATAATAATAATAATAATAATAATAATAATAATAATTCATACCTTTTTTGGGGCTCAACTTTTTATGGTCTTGGCCAGGGCACCAACTTCAAGGGGACTGATGAAGTAATGGTCTAAAAGACTTTGCATAAAATGACAGAAAGGGTGGTGAACTTGTTAGCAAGTTAGAAAACGGGTAATGGATCAACATTTTAAGCTGATGTTTAGAAGTAATTAATCAAGATTTGGTAAAAACAGTAACAGCGCATTTTTCATCTGGATTCAGTCATGGCGATTTATTGAAACAGGCACACCCAAATTAGAACTAGAAATTGTGTGTGTGTGTGTGTGTGTGTAAGATATTTAACCTATCAGTTCCGTGTGGCACAAACACTTGTTGTTTTGTGTGCAGAATTTAGATTTATAGAGTGAACACTATCAGCACTGTGCCAGTGTGGTTTTGTTGATGGCAACCATTAAAACAGTGCTTGTAAACAAAGGTCATATGAACTCACAAGTCACTCATTTATGGGGTAGGGGTTTGTTAACCTGCCATTCTGCCTGCTTTGACATTTTCAAAGTGAGAGGGAGTCAAACTCAATCTGATTCCATATCTTGTAACCCAAGATAAGCATGACTGACTTACAAGCATGGATTTCAACATGTAGGAACCAGCTAAGAAGACAGGAGGAAACCAGTGAAAATCAGCACCAGTCCAGATTTTAGTTTACCCTCAGCCAACCTTGCTGTTTGAGGCTTTGCAAGCTTGAGAAATTGTGTCAAACGTCGTTTTCTTTCATCCAAAACATAAACCAAATCGTTTGTACTGCTTCAAGACATTGTGCACACTGGTCCAGAGGTATGCCAAAGCAAAAAGGGTGAAAGAATTTGTCTAAACCTTGAATTGCACAGTGGTTAATGTGATACTTTCTAAAGAGGGTTGAAGACTTTCAATCAAGAAATGACAATTTCAACTAATGTTGAAGAAAGAAAGATGTTTTTTTCATTATTTTCTACACAGTGTGCAAAAGTTTGCCAGCAAGGAGTCAACCTGTGGCCATTTGGGCAGTGGTCCAAAGTACAGTAATAAAGATGCTCAATTAAACAACTATTACTTTCCCATCTTGCAGTTTAAATTAACATTACGTGCATTAGTTTGTCCACACTTTTCCTCAAAACCAATCTGTGTATCAAAATTGAATTATCAATAACTGATAAAGTAGGGGAATTTTCTGCAAACCTTTCACTGTTAATTGGGTTGTTGTGTAAAGAGAAAGTTGGAATATGACTGATGCGAGTTTTAGAACTTGTAGTCTTAAAGTCATTTTTCTATTCAGCCTTTTCAGCAGCCTTCTCAGATAACCCCAAAAGAATATTGCTGACAGTCAGCCATCTATCTTTGTTCTGTACATCTGCAGTTCCCCCGCCTTCCCATCTAAACAGAAAACATACACCACTGTGGAGTGTATGAGCATAAAGCCCAAACCAGGATAAAGCCAAACTTTTAAGTTCCTAGATTGTTTGATTCATGCAGAGGCTTCTATTTTGTGATCAGTCCCTCAGTATTTATGTCCAAATCAAAGGATCAGTTAATCAGTTCTATCTACTTAATCTATTTCATGTCCCATCTCACCTGTTATTTCTGTCTCTGCAGGTCCTTATTACTTGGTTTACTGGCTGAGGTGTTAAACCCAGGTGCATGTGTGCACAAAGGTAAGCTTATATACAGCTTATATACACCTTTACAGTATATGCACACAGCCACACTTGGCACACTTTATGTGCTTTGCTTGCATGCCTTTTTAGTGTTTGTTAATTACTTTTTTTGGATGAAGCTGTGATGTAGTTTGTGCTGGAACTTTAACAATCAGAGAATGGTGTGTTAAGTAACTATTATAAGCTATTTTGGCCCTAAATTCTTCAATGTTGCCCCGACATGCTGCCTGGAGCTGTAATTGTACTAATAATTGTGAGATCTGCTACTGAATTAGCCAAAGTGAACACAGTTATGAAAGAAGCATTAATTCAGCTTGGACATCTTTCGCAAACAGAATTAAAACCACAGCAGCTTATTTTTCCCTGGTCATTTTGAAATGTAATGGCTCACAATCGCCAAACAGTTGTGTCACATTTTTACACCAGAGATAGGTAGGCTAGCAAGAAAGCAAACTGGACAGCACTGAGTCAGTGTTACTCAAGAGCTCATCTATGTATCAACCATGCCAAGTCCAAGTCATGTTTGTGGTTGCTGTTTGGGAAGTTAATAACATGCCAAATTCCAGGTCCTATTTACTGTTTTATTTATATGACACATTAAAAAATGAACAAACAGGAGCATCTCTTAAAATAAAGGGAGTTCTTACATGAAACCAGAAAACAGCAGTGAACAACAAAGAAGTCAAGTATTTCACCCACTGGAGAAGAAATGACTGATTACTGGATTTATCAACTGTATCAAAGCTACAGAGATATAGTAGGCTATATACTGAATGCTGTGGGGACTATGAAACTAGCTTATATCTAGGTCTTAAACTGGGACTTGGGCAGTGATGTGTGCATTTATTCAAACCCAATTTTGTGATGCTCTCAAGCATCATTAACCTTTTGCTTATATTGATAAATGCCACCTTACAAACAACACAGTTCTGCTGCTTGCTCCACTGCGAAATATTCATTTTTGATTAAATAAAAATTTGTGATGTAGAAGACCGGTCATTATGATGGTATAAAATAATGATTCCCATTAGGTCTTTTACAATAAACATGTTCTATATAGATACCTTGATAGAAAATTTCTCTTTTTCAAAGTTCACATCCCAGGACCATTAATTTATTTTTCTGTGCATTGAAGATGTTTGAGTGTGAGATCAAAAGATGAATACGAGAAGAGAGATCAGAGGGTGAGCTTTTATTTCCTGGTATTTACACCTAGATATGTTAAATGCCGTAGAACATAATACATTCTGTATCAAATCACTCATTTTTTCCAGCATCAGGTGTTTCCTGTGTTATATAAGATTGACTATTTAGTCATCAAGTACCTTTGGCTGCTTCCTTGTATTCTCCCCAAGAGGTCACCACAACAGATTAATCTGCATTGGTAATTTGGAAGTGGTTTTACGACACAGCCCTCCCCACCTGGAATCGTACCAGGAACCTTTCACTTGTAAGGAATGTGTAAACCACTACACTATGGGGGACACACTATTTAGTCATTAAGTATCCCTGGATAGCTACTCTTACTTTAAGCATTGGCTTTCACCTGTGGAGACTGCATTTGTAGTTAAGAAGATTAGACCAACATGAAGACCAGAGGGCTGTCTGCGAGAGAAAATCATGCCATTCTAAAGCTGAGAAAAGGGGAAATCCATGAAAGATTTTTCAAAATTTGAAAAAAACCCAAAAAACTGGTCCTCTGAGCAACAGGCATCCAATGGGTTGATCAAGGGAAAGAACTGACAGAGCAGCAGCCCATAACATGAACAACCTCCAAAGAGTGTGGGTGGAAATGTCACAGTCTACTGATTGAAGGAAACCGAGAGAATAACAAAACAGAGGGCATGCTGCGAGATGCAAACCCCACATCAGCAATAAAAATCAGAACACCAGATTGGGATTTGCAAAAACATTAAAAAAAGAAATACAGAGATGAGCCACAACAGTTCTGGATACAAGTTGAGACAAAGATTAACCTCTAGTGAAGTGATGGAAAAACCTAGGGATGGAGAAAGAAGGGATCTGCTCATTTGTGAAGCATGATGGATTGTGTCATGGCTCGGGCTGCTTCTGGAAAAGCTGTAACTCATGATGGCAGTAGTAGAATGAATGCAGAAGTCTACACAAACATATTGTCTGCCAATTAACATCAACATTTATCAGGACAAACTTTATTATGCAGAAAGATAATGGAAGGTGTTGGACTGCCCAAGTCAGCCACCAGATCCTAACCCAACTGAAGATGCAATTCATCTCCTGAAGAGAAGACTGAGGTGAGAGAGCCTACAAAACAGACAACTAAAAATGATGTGGTAATAGCCTGGTGGAGACTGTGGGTCATAGGCTTGAAGCAGCTACCTTGAGCAAGGGATACACAACCAGACATAATGTATTTTGGACTTTAATTTAGTTGAAAATATTCTGGTCCAATGCTTTAGCTCACCTGAACAATTGAGGGGTATGATACAAATTGTGTTATGTCCTATGTTGTTCAACACATATGGCCATTTTCCTCCCTGGGATTTAATAAAGTAATCTGATTCTGATGTAGGTGTAAATGCCAGGGAATAAAAGCAGAAACTCTGATCCTTCTATTCTCATGCTCATCTTTTGATCTCACACACAGACTCCTTCAGTGCACAGCAAGAACTAAATAACTGGCCTTGCTGTTCCAATACTTTTGGAAGGAACTGTATGTAGGTTTCCTGATTGCGGGCACACAGTGAAATGTCAAAATGCAAAGAAAAAATGAACTGGATTTACAGCATTTAGTCCAACTCCATGTCTACATAAGAATTTAGCACATCTTCAGGAGCTTCAAGTATGAGTATTCACTGGGTACTTTGAGGTAAAACCTGAAAGTATATAATCTGTGTTTTAGCAGTGCCGCATACCTCACTAATGAATGTAGTAGAAGGGTAAATTTAAACTTGTGATATCAAAATAATCTTAAAGTCATGACTGTGCATAAAGCAAAGAGCTAGTGTCAGAATCAGCATCAGAATACTTTATTAATCCTTGGGGTTTACATAATATCCATGTCTGTATTATAGCGAAGGATATCTGGCAAGATTAATAAGGGGCAGACATGCCTGAAAAATTTGGTTGGATCTTAATCTCAAATCTACTAAGTTGCTTTTTCGCCAATTTGAGTAATGAGTAAGGGTTTTGTTTTGATTTCAGTAGGATGCTTGACCCTTACTAGGTTGGAGGCCGGTTCTGTCTTTTAGATCTTTTTCAGCCCTTTATACTCCTCTCTTCCACAGCATCAAACCACACTCACCCTCACACATTAGTTATTCACAACATTTTATTTGCAGCTGTTTTTTTTTTTTTTTAGTTTTTGGCCTCTGAAAGACACCCTAAGTCACTTTAAAAGTTCTCCTCTCATTTCTTTTGTAGTGTTTTGTTTCTCTTCCACTGTATGTCTCTTGCCTGGTTCCTCCACATTGTTTGAAGTGTAAATGTATCCTACAGGACTCCTTGGCTAATGAAGTGGTGGGAGCTGCCTTAATTAGTTGCTGAGACCAAAAACATTTGCTGCTGGGACAAAAAGTGTGATGAAGAATGCCATAGCTGTAGTCAGTCAGTCATGAAAGAACAAGGCTAGTTTAAACATGTGGAAGAGGTGCATCTATGTGCTTTCATCATAAAGAAAAGAGAAACACTATAGAGACATGTCTTAAACTTTTTGGACTTCATGAATTTGATGGCAGCAACACATCTAAAAAATGGGACATGGGCAAAAACAGACTAGAAAAGCAAGTGGTATTATAACAAAACAGCTCAAGTTAGCTAAGGTAGCTAAGTTAACAGGCTAGTGATGCGACTGGGTGTAAAAAAATGCCCCTCAGAGAGGAAGAGTCTCCCAGACGTAAAGATGGGCAGAGGTTCAGCAATCTGCCAGAAACTGAATCTACAAATTGCCGACCGATTTCAAAAGATTGTTCTTCAACATAAAACTGCAAAGACTGTATTTTGTTGATGTTTTTTTATTTATATTTTGCTCAGCACTGCAAGCTTTTTGGAATTGGGGTTGTACATAGAATTGGTGGGGTGAAATGCTTCAGTTTTGCCTGTAAAGTGTGAGTCAAAAAGCAGAATTTTTGTGGGATAATAACCTGTCTAGAAACTGGTAATGGTTTAATGTAAAGTTGCACAGTTGTCATCTGGGAAGTTCAGTGCACCAGTGTATTATCTATCCATGTTCTCAACATTGAATTAGTATTTCAGGGACCCCCTGCTTAAGACAGTATTAGTCAGTTTAATTAATTTGTCTGTACTCCATTTGTCTTGGCAGCAACAGCTAAAGGGAGGCATTTTTAGTCTTGTGTGTATGTGTATGTATCTATGTATGTATGTGTATATAGCTACCCGACAGTTTGACTTCCTTTATGCTTGGGGTTGTTGTCCTGCTGCAAACTGTGTGACCAGTGAGATGCCTCCCCAGTGGCATCACATGATGGATAAGAGTCTAAGCATCTAAAGTGCCTAAAACATCTGCACAGTTTTGTATTTGTAAAATAAACGGTGTTCCTGCCAGAAGTACGTATCAAGGAAATGTCAAACTGACATGCAATTTCATTTCTGCCTTGGTCAGTGGTGGATCAGGGCAGCACGGTTCTCAAAGAGAGGGAGTGATGGAAGGACACAGGGGAGAAGCCGAGAAAACACAACTGGCTGAGAGTATCTGATGTGTAGCATGGGGATTAGAGCAAATAGGGGTGGAATATGATGGACACTACTGCTTTCTGAATGTATAGGGAAAAATAAAAGGGCTTGATAGACGTGGAGAAGACTGAGAGGATGAAAGAAGGGAAGATGTGAGCTATTAAAAAGCCAACACACACTGGCTTCTATGAACCCAACCCTCATGGGAAAGGGGGAAAAAATGGGCTGAGAGTAAAGTGAAAAAGTAGTGAGTGGAGGGAAAACTCTTCAAATGAGGAAACACGAGCATATATTTTAAAGGAAACGTCGATTTAAGTTCGAGTCTAATCAACTAGCATTTTATTTGAATCTAGAGTAGTACTATACTGTATCAGGTTCATGCTGGGGTGGAAAGTGCTGCAGTTTGCCTTGCATGAATAGATTTTGCAATATACAGTGGAAGGAAAAAAAAAGCTCAAGATCAGTACAGCGAAATGGAGGAAGAGAACTGCAGTCAAATACAACAGCTGTGAAGACTTATGGCTGAAGTATATGTTTAAAATGCAGCTCCAGCTTTGTTTTTTTTTTATTATACTCAGTAGCAAAGAGCCAATTTGTACAAATGGACTTTTACCATAAAGCGGTTTTTAGCCAGTTTTAACACTGAAGTGTTAAGTACTTTGCTTCCAATTACTGAATTTTCTCTTAAAGACTTTAAAAGTGAATAAAATAGAATTGTTGTCAGTTAAGCATTCACTAACTTTAATTTTGTAACTAGGCCTTAGCTTCAAGCCCTCCAGACAACAGAACACATTCTTAATTACTACTACTTGTACGAGTGCTCTTTAAAGAAAAGCCCACTAAAGAAATGAATGAAACATAATTAAATTTCTATTTACACACACTATTAAATAAATCACTAAACAAATGAATGCATTTGCGTGTTCTAACATTGTTCTGCATAGCTATTAAAACAAATGAAAAACATTAAATATGAGCTTTTATTAGAAATGGTAGACACTGAAGTACAATTTATGGACAAAAGTATTGGGCCACACCTCTTAATCATTGAATTCAAGCGTTTCATTCAGTCACATAGCTGCAGGTGTATAACATCAAGTGCTTAGCCATGCAGTCAGCCTTTACAAGCATTTGTGAAACAATAGGTCATTTTACTGTAAAGAATTTGAATTTGAGTGTGGTACTATAATAGGATTCCACTGTTGCAACAAGTCAGTTGGTGAAATTTCTTGCATCCATTTTCTTTTGCGTATCCAATTCAGGCTCACAGGAGACTATCCCAGCTGCCATAGGGCAAAAGGTACACCCCAGACAGGTTGCCACAAAGAGACAGATCATTCACATTGATGGGCAATCTAGAATCACCAGTTAACCTAACCCCACACTTATCTTTGGAACGTGAGAGGAAGCTGAAATATCTGAAGAGAACCCACGGAGGTACAGCAAAAACATGCAAACTCCACATAGAAAGGCCCTAGTGGGCCAGTGGATTTGAACCCAAGACATTCTTGCTGTAATACAATGGCCCTAAACACCATCCCATCACAAGACATTGTGGAATATCGAGGAGAATTTCTTCCCTCCTAGATAATCCATGATCAACTGGAAGTGGTACTATTGCAAAGCAGAAGCATTTAGGAACCACATAAACTTGGCTACAAAGTGGCAAACCACTTAGAGTCAGAGAGCGGAGTTGCTGAGTGTTGAGGTACATAGTGTATACAAGTTGCCAAAGTTCTGCTGATTTAATAACTGCAAAGCTCCAAACCACCTCTGGCATAAATATAAACACAAAAACTGTGCACCAGGAACATCATGGCATCGGTAATAATGGCTGAACAGCTGCAAGCAAGCCTTACTGTACATCACCAAGCACAATGCCAAGTGTTGGCTGGAGCAGTGCAAAGCACACCACCACTGAACTCTGGAGCAGTGGAAATATGTTCTGTGTTTTTCTCTATCTGGTAATCTGATGGATAATTCTGGCAAATGTGCAGGTAACATTGCTTTCCTGACTATGTAGTGCCAACTCTAAAATTTAGTGGAGGATCGATACCGCTATGGGGTTGGCCTAGACCCCTTAGTTTCAGTGAAGCGAAATCTTAATGCTCCAGCTTACCAAATCATTTTGAACAAGTTTAATTCTTCCAACTTTGTGGGAACAATTTGATGGTCCTTTTCTGTTCCATGACTGTGCATGAAGGCATGAGTTTTATGTGGAAGAACTTTACTGGCCCACACAGAGCCCTGACCTCAGCCCCATCCAACACCTTTCATATAAACTAGAACAAAGATTGCGAGCCAGGTCATCTCATCGAACACCAGTGTCTGACTCCACAAATGTTCTTGTTGATTGAGTAAAAATTACCATGGACACACAAAAGAGTCATGCTGGGGGGGGCAAACTCCATATCGATGCCTTAATAAAATCTCTTAAATATTAAGGTTTAATGTGCAGGTGGCTCAGTACTTTTGTCCATATGGTGTATAAGGCTGTATCCCCCCAAAAAATTAAACTAATCATGAAATGAAGGGGACACTGGTTTATAACAGGAATGTCATGGGTAAATTGCCTCTTTAAATTCAATGCGCGCACCAGCCCCTTAATTACACACACCAGAAAAATCTCATTCAAAGCTTTCCCAGAGTAGGGGAAGCTGTGTAACTGCAAAGCAGGAACAAAATCTATATTAATGCCTATGTATTTAGAATGGACTGTCATGTGCAGGTGGCCCAGTACTTTTGTCTGTATATTGTAGCTTTATTGTATTAAAAAAAACAAAAAAAAACAACAGCTTTGCTTTTGAAAGTATTAAAATATTGTAAGTTCTTATACCTATAACTGACTTGCAGTTCTACACACAGTTTACCAGCCACTACAACCTAAAGATAAAAAATACTAAGGTGTAACATGAATGTATGTCTGTCCCATCCTTCTTTACCATGTGAGAGAGAATTTATACAGTCTGTAGAGTTTAATGTCAGAACCAAGTGTAGAGTAGAGGGAAACACAGATATGAAAGAGATGCAATGAAACACGGGAGCAAGATGAGATAAGTCAAGGAAGAGCAGAGCTGTGAAAGATTTGTGGCACCAATGAGGTGTGAAGCTACAGTAGAGGGAAAAGAAGGGAGAGGTAGAGGAAGGCTGAGGGTGACTTAAAGGAGCTTGACACAGAGAACAAATGTAAGCAACACAGAGAGCAATGCAGAGGGGAAAACTGATGAGGAAGGAGAGAAAAAAGTGAGGGGGGGTAGAGGAGAGCAAAGTCAAAAGCTGCTAAAATGTGTTGTAAAGTTATGTAACTTGATCCTACTCCTCTTCTAACAGGGGAATTGTATAAATTGAAATAACTTAGGCGTATTAACAGTGTATTCACACCTACAACTGGAAGGATGATAAAATGTGTTAAAGGCTCATGTGGAGCAGGAACACTTTGATCAGATTTTTGGGAGAATCTGCCTACAGGAAGTTGATTTAAACAGACTTAATTTCCCCAACCTGATGTTTCCTCATATGTGCTCAGGTGTTTTGTGGTTTTAATGGGATTATTTTGCATTGTGTTACAGATGCTTAGTTATATATACACATCGGAGGTACAGCTCAGGTTGAGCGGTTTGGAGACAAAGTCAGAGAGGCATGGGTGAGATGGTTTAGACGTGCAGAGGAGGGACAGTGGACATATTGGACAAAGGGTGTTGAAGATGGAGCTGCCAGGCAGGAGGAGAAGAGGAAGACCACAGATGACATTCATGGATGTAGTGAGGAGGACATGACGAGCGTTGGTGTGACAGAAGAAGATGGAAGGGACAGGATGAGATGTGGTGACCCCTAACACAAGCAGCCAAAAGATGAAGATACATAAAAAAAAAATTGAGAATAAACATTTTCCCACACATAAACGAGTATTTATAAAAGAATGTTTGAATACCTCATGCATGCTTCACACCAGGTGTACAGACGCTTTTAAGAGCAAGTCAAACCTGATGTGGTGAAATTAATCAATACAGCAACAAAACTGCCAATTTCAGTCCTTATCATTTCTTATTATCGTCATATACACTCACGGGCCACTTCATTAGCTATACCATACTTGTACCAGTTTAACCCCATTTTGCCTTCAGAACTGCCTTAATTCTCAATAGCATAGATTCAACAATGTACTGGAAACACTTTTCAAAGATTTTGGTCCATATTGACATGATAGCATCACACAGTTGCTGCAGATTTGTCAGCTACACATCCATGATTTCAATCTCCCATTCCAACATATCCCAAAGGTTCTCTGCTGGATTGAGATCTGGTGACTGTGGAGTACCACGAACTATTTTCATTTTCAAGAAACCAGTTTGAGATTATTTGAGCTTTGTGACGTGTGTTATCCTGCTCGAAAGAGTCAACAGAATATGGGTACACTGTGGCCATAAAGAGATGGACATGGTCAGCAACGATACTCATGTAAGCTGTAGAGTTTAAACAATGCTCAGTTGGTACTAAGGGGCCCAAAACGTGTCAAGAAAATATGCCTCACACCACCAGCTGCCTGAACTATTGATACAAGGGAGGATAGATCAATGTTTTCATGTTGTTTGCATCAAATTCTGACCCTACTATCAGCAAAAATTCAGGTTCACCAGACCAGGCGCCGTTTTTCCAATCTTCTATTGTCCAATTTAGGTGAGCGTGTGAGAACTAGAGCCTCCGCTTCCTATTCTTGGCTGACAGGCACCCGGGGCGGTCTTCAGATATGCATCTTGCATTCAGAGATGGCCTTCTGCATATCTTGGTTGTAACATGTGCTTATTGGAGTTACTGTTCCCTTCTTATCAGCTCGAAGCAGTCTGGGCATTCTCCTCTGACCTCTGGCATCAGCAAGACATTTTCTCCCAGAGAACTGAGACTGTTCTCTGTGTATGCTAAAGATGGTTACGCAAGAAAATCCGAGTAGATCATCAGTTTCTGAAATACTCAGACCAGCCTGTATGTTGTATGACTAACAACCATGCTACAATCATTTAAATCCCTTTTTCTTCCCTGTTCTGATGCTCAGTTTGAACTCCAGCAATTCATCTTGACCATGTCTCAATCCCTAAATGCATTGAGTTGCTGCCATGTGAGTTTTTTTTTTTCTGTTTACAAGCACATGTACCTATATTAATATGCACAGCACAACATTCACAAAGTTTACTACTGATAAATTAGTTTCTACTAAATGTATTTATTTGCCCATTTTGGTTCTATTACACACTGTGCTGTGGATGTGCACAGTGATCTGCTTTCCTTAAGTGAACTGGTGAACTTTTTAGCCTTTTTTTGTAGTCTAGCCATATCTTTCTTATCATCTCTTTTCACTTTGTTAATTTTTTACTTTAATCAATTTCACAATTGATAAAAATCATGCTCTGTCTTTGTTGTTGCCATGTCTAATAACTTGCAAGTTATGAACTTTGTCAGTTTCTACATTAAATTATGAGTAAAATTGGGGGTGGATATGAGGATCATGCTTGTGTGTAAAATTTCACAGTGACTTATTGTATAAAAGTAGTTTTGAAATCAAAAAGGGCCATGTGTCATGGGGTGTTGTCATAGTGTCTGGCGTGGACCCCAACGCAGGACTCGAAGACAGGCAGTTTAACTCAAAAGGCTTTATTTAGCTGGCAAAATAAGGTAGCAGTACACAGGAAACAACAGGAGATGAACAGGACTGCTAGGGTGACGACGGGGAAAGCATGAGGGATGACGTGATAGCGACAGACCGGGAAGACAGGACTGAAATAGACGAAGACAGAAAGAATAATGAGAGACAGGTGGGGACAGCACGCAGCTGGGAGCGATTACGGCAGACAGACAAACGGGAAGCGACGCAAACTGGGACGATGACCACTAGGAGGACAGGCCAGGCAGAGAACAGAAGGAGGGAAACCGGCACCAAAACAGGCCAGGAAGGGCGAACCGTGACACCATGCATACACGTGGCTATATACATCTGGTGAAAAGGTTTATGTGCACATTTGTGTATACATACAGTTTTATTTGACTTTTAACCATCTGGCCTCCGAGCAGAGAGGAACATTTTCTGTAAGAATTAGTACTTTTACAGCTTCAGTATTCGAGTTGTAGCATTCTATTTGAAATAAAGCCGTGGTGTGTGGTGGTGGTAATGGTTTTGATAGAAGAATGCTGGCATGACAGACTATTAGATGGGTGCTTATTGTACCTGTGACATGAGTTTGGTATTTAAAGTTTGAAAAGTGCTTTGAGAATAGCTGCCTTGACCTTCTATTGCTAATAAGAGTCTGTAATAGCTAGATTAAGTTCTCTCTGCCACTGTCCCTGTTATTTAAATGTATAAAATATTTAATATCAAACTCCTGCATCAGTATGAATTCATATTTGAAGTACGCTGCACACAGTTCACTTTAATGACCCAGTGGTCCACCCCCACAGAGGTTTTTATTTTTCT
>VUQH01032249.1:0-11919 GCA_015106775.1 Etroplus canarensis
GTACATGATATCATCAAAAGAATCACAGCCAAAAACCAATACTGGATGCTTGTGATCTTTGAGCCTTCAGGCAGTACTACATTGCAAACAGGCATAATTCTGTCATGGAAATCACTGCATGGGCTCAGGAAAGCTTTCAGAAATGGGGGTCTGTGAACACAGTTTGCTGTGTCATCCACAAATATACGCTACCAGTCAAGAGACATGCTTGGCCATACTCCACTATGGCCAAACGTGTTCTGTGTGTATGTACACACACACACACACACACACACACACATATATATATATATATATATATATATATATATATATATATATATATATAAACAAACAAACCAAATAAAGATGAGGAATAAAACCTGTTATTGGAGTTCCTTGCAGCCAGATGACAGTGGTAGACTTGAGCAGGAATACAATCAGCAGGATCACCTTCAGCTTCAGTGGAGGATGACAATCCATCACACCAAGTGGTCCAGACCTCACCTCAGCCTAAAGATTGAGTCATACTGCACTGAAACTCTTGTAAAGCAGATTCTAACACAGACTGAGAGAGGTGGTGCCACTTTTGACACTCTTTTCACCCCCATAGCTGTCACTCACTTGTCATTGGTTGGAGAGGATGTGCTTTTTTAAGAGAGCAGCTGTAATACTGTGTGAAAAGCGTTCTGCTACAGTTTAACCAAAGAGAGTTTCACATTACAGTCTATATGACCATGCATTCGATTTGGTAATTTTTGTTCTTGGCCAGAGCCTGTTTAACTCGTTTGAGTAAGAAAAAGTTTAAGTGGTTTGAGTCTTAATTTGTTTTTCTCTAATGCTGAGATGCTCCACATACACTGACATGCATCTGAAGGCATTCTTCAAGTATCAGTTAGTTTGATTTATATATGCAACTTTCTGAATGGGCAGAAAGCTGGAAGACACTGCTGTCATTGTAGCATCATGGTGAGACTAAGTTTGATTCATTGATGAGCTGATGAGCCCCCAAAACATGCATGGATTGGTGAAAACTGAAGTTGTCATGTAACAAAATATATTGTACAAATTCCTTTCACAGAGGTCTGAATGCTCTTGCATGTCCTTTATAATTACCCAACTGAAAAAAGTCCTACAAATTTAAAATACACCTCTAAATCTCAACATTTGTGCATTTGCATTGTTTGTGGTAAATATGCAAGTAAGACTATGATTTCTGCTTGTTTTATAATGTTATATCAGTTTTTATTTTTTGATATTGCACATCAACCATCTTTTGACTTTCATTTATCCTTCTTCACACATGTAAGAAAGTCTGATATCTACAAATGAATAAAGTGTTAGCTTATGTATCATAGTTCAATATGCTAAAATACTGTACACCTTTGTCAACAAAGGCAGGACTCCATTATGGGTGACTTTTTCAGTTTTGAAAGTAACGTGATACTGGAATATATTGTATTAATTATTGTGCAACGTACAAGGGCGTTGTGCAACACATACTCCACTGACAAGAGATTAGCTGAATTTTGGTCGTTGTAAAAGATTCCATAAAAGATAAATGCTAGTGGTGAGGTTCATAGCTTCCTTTAAGGGTCATGATTTTGTTGATTTAGAGCTTGTACACATGCTACTTTACAAACTTAGATTAAATCTTACTTAAAGTGTTGTGCATCTTGCATAAAAATGGTTTCAGAATCCAGGTTCGTTGGTCTGGTTCGGAATCACAAAATTTGCGAATAATTTCTCTTTGCACCTTGTGAGCATGAGGGCAGAGGTAATAAATCACCTGCATAATTTGTGAAGTATGTTGCAGCAAGTAATGAATGCTATGACAGAAATACTCACAAGCATCCATTTTTAAACTAACTTTTTTATGCTATGAGGGGATTCAAACAGGAAATGAGTAAATACAGCATCTTAATATTCAGAGCAATGTGTTATTATGATTACAGAGGTTAACTATCAAAAATATCTGTGAGCTTCTGATGTCTTACTTTACCACAGAGCTTAACAGAGGCCTATTTTGGTTAGCTGAAGCGCAAAGCAGTGTGAACTTGTGTTAAAAACGTGCCTGAGATCAGCAGTTTAGTTGAGATGGAAACATTTTTCAAATATTTTATATTGTGCAAGAACAGAAATGTGCAGCTTGTAAAGTTCTTCTGTATCTGAAGGAGTGCTTTTTTCAGTATTTTAGTGCTTTGATAAAAATGTTTCCTTTTGTGATAAAGACTCAGAGATGATAGTAAACAGCTAGAGATGTCATATGTTATCACACTGATGAAAATCTCAGGAGAGGATTGCAGCTGAAGAAGTTGTGCTAGTTCATAATAATCAATTTAATGGAAATTCTATAATCAGATAACACTAAGTTTTTTTTTAACTGGACAGGGATTGTCAGAAAAATATTCAAACATTAAAATCCATTAAGTAGACACAGAGGAACATACAGTCCATTACTATTTCTCCAATTAAAGAAATTATCATTCGCACACCTGCAAACATTGCAATACTTTTAATATTTCCCCAATAGTGTTTACATTTTTATCCTCCGCATTTTAAAAGTTCTTTACACATTTGACTCATATGAAAAGTAAATGTTTTCATTTGTATGAACTTAAATAAGTTTGCTTCCACTTTATTATAAAATCAGTGGTAAAATAGTAAAATAGGTCTAAAGAATAAGTCTCCTCTAAGATGTGTGGCATATTTACTGTACAAAGTGTTACAGTCAACCAACAGAACATGAAAATTTATCCTGTGGGGATCTCGTTAAGCACTTGAGGCACACCATCTTCGGTCACTCACAGGCCAGTTTGCCATCAAAGGATGAGAGAGTAATAGCAAAGGCCTGCAGGGCACACATAGGGAAACTGTAGTCCATGGAGAAGACGTCTTCTGCTACACGGCCGAACTGCATCACAATGTAGTCCTCTGTAAAAGAAAGGAGGCTAGTGGAGTGGAGCATACTCTGGAAGTCATTACTTTGGCATCCAGTAACACTGTAAGGAATCATGGAGTCAATTTTGACCAGGGTATATCCTTTAATGCATGTATTGAACAAATATGTAGGACTATTTTTTTTCATCTGTGCAAAATCACTAAACTAGAACCATTCTGTCTCTGAGTTATGCTGAAAAACTAGTTTGTGAATTTATTACTTCTAGGCTGGACTTCTGTAATTCATTCCTCTCCAGAGTTCTTCCTCCCCACTATTACAAATACTGTTCATAGGGGATTGTTTGATTGTTGGGGTTTTGTTTCTAATATTGTAGGGTCTTTATCTTATGATATAAAGAGCTTGAAGTTACTTTTGTTGCCAATTGGTGCTATATAAATATAACTGAAGTGAATGGAAAATAATTTTTCCAATGCTTACTCAGAGATAGACACCAAGTCATCTTACCATTGTCAGGATGGATGATCTGGAAGTTTTTGACAGAGGCCTGGGTGACACGTCCGTGAAAGTTCAGCACATATGACTGAGTCTGTTCGTTCCAGCTTGGGGATTTGTTCATCAAAGTAACCAACTTGTCTGTGTTACCATTAGCATGACGGGTCAACAGAGTCTCAAGATCCTGAAATGAACTGAAATGTCAGTTTATCTGAAAAATTTCAGCCTGAACATCATCACAGATTTAATAAGCTGAGGGTGTTTTTTTTACTCATACATTTTTGGGGCAGATGACGACTCTTTCATCATTCTCCAGCATACCAGGGATGATCACTGTCATTTTCCTTGGACCCTTGAAACCCAGCACATTTGTCTCCTGGAAGATAATAAATGGTTGTGATTCATGCATTGCTTTCTATAATCTTGTGAAGTAGTATTTCTGTAAGTGGCACTCACATAAAAAATTGCTGCCAGCTCTTGCCTCGCTGATTCACACTCTTTGATGAAAGGTTTTTTTTCGGGGTTTTCGCCTCCATCGTAGACTGTGAACTTTGTACCCAAAACATTTGACCTAAAACAAACCAATCCTATCAGACACATGATCTAGAACAATAAGATCTTTAGTGTATTCTGGTGCACTGATGCATGAAAATAAACAGATTCATCACTACTGGTATTAATTATACTTGCACTTTTCTGCTTTAAAGAGTCAAAGTTTCTGCCCTAAGTCAGCACTGGAGGTTCAGGTTTGATAGCTTAATATATACCAATAACAACAGAAATTAAACAAAGGAAAATATGTAAGAAAGTGTTGCAGAAAGATGATTTTGCTTTTAAAGTGTCTGGGTCCAAAAAGAGCAGTTTTTTCTTTTATTGCCACATCTTGTACATATTGTAAATAGTGCTTAACTTTGAGTTATTCATGTTACATATTGCAATTTATACAGATGTGTGTTTATCTATTTTAGTCTTTATTTTCTGCCTTTAAATTTTATATTTTTTATATATAACTTTTATATATAACTGAGCGTAACTAACATAATGCAACTTCCTGGCTGGGATTAAAAAGTATCCTGATTCTGACTGTTAGACATATAACAACTGGGGAAGTCCTTGACACCATTTTTAACCATCCTAAAGGAAAATGTGATTGTGTTTGTACATTAGTAGTGGTAAATTGGGGAATCTACTCTATGTGAGATAAAAAGGATCTTAAACAAGGAAGACAATCATCCCATTTTGCAACAACATTTCATGGCCTGTAGATGCTGCTTGACTGAAAACAGTTTACTCGTACAATATTCAGAGAACTACAATAATATAGGCAAACATATTGGGCCACCTACACATTGCAACTACAGGAGTTTTATGATATCCCATCCTATATCCATAGGCATTAAAATGGAGTTGATCCCCCCTTTGCAGCTATAACAGCTTCAGCTTTGCTGGAAGGCTTCCTACAAGCTTTTGAAGTGTGTCTGTGGGAATTTTTGCCCAGAAATTCAGAAGAGTATTTGTGATGTTAGACAACTATGTTGAATGAGAGGGCCTGGCTTAAAAATCTCCATTCAAGTTCATCCCAAAGATGTTCAACAAGGTTGAGGTCAGGGCTTTGTGCAAGGTGATCAAGTTCTTCCATAAAAATGTTTTGCAGAGCCAAGCTGCATATCTAGGTGCTTGATTTTATACACCTGCAGATATGGGACTGAATGAAACACCCAAATTCAATGATTAAGAGGTGTGACCCAATACTTTTGTCCATATAGCATGTTATAGTATTGAGAGAAACAGTCAGCTGGTATTCTGTCCATAGTATTGTGGCCACAAAGTCACCAGTTCACAACCCTATTAAGCTGTTGTGAGAACAGTTCAACCATATGGCATGTAAGAAGTGCCAATCCAACTAGTCGGAGGTGCCTTAGAAGCCTGGTGTGAAAGACCTCCAGATTACCTTAATAAACTTACAGCTAGAGCATCAACAGCTTTAAAGCTGTGACTGCTTCAAAGAGAAAATTCTTTGAAAGCAAATTAAAAATCCCTATTTCTATTTCAAATCCTTATTTCCTCATTTTTTGCATTTGATAATTTTTTACACAACACTTTCTGGGTGAGCACAAACTTTTGAAAAGTATTGTATATGAGAGCTCAGCTGTTTAAAGATCTCTGAGAATACTTGAAATGAAAGATATTGAAGTTACAATCTCTCAGAGATGTGACAAAACAAAAGGAGGACTTAAAAAGCTTTAAAAAGTAAATTAGCCAAACACAATATGGTTAAGCCCTCCTTCAATAGGTAGAAATAAAAGAATTCTGCCTTTACCTTAGTTTTCCTATGTAGGAGTTTGTATCTCTGGATAAATTTGTGGGATCGATGGAGATGAGATAGTTGGATGTTTTGCACTTCTTTCTCTTTCGGCCAGCCATTAGAAACACCTAGCAATAAATGATAAAATGATACATGATAAATTATAAAATATTACAGGAGAATGACATTATTAGAACTAAAATCAGTGTGCACAGAGATCTGAACAACCCTCTTTCCATCCTCTTTCTCCATGTGGAGGTAATATGTTGGGTAAATGCCCTTCTCTACGCCTCTCCTGTCCCTTGTGACTCTGCATTGGATTGTCACGTCTCTGGGAGCGGGACGCAATGCAAACTTCTCAAGATCCTCCACTGATATTGGAGAAGTTGGCTGAAATGAGGAAGAGCGGGGATGATTTTACCATTACTCATTTTCATTTGCTTTAATGAAATGTATCTGAAATTCATTTCAAGCTTATAATGTCTTACTCTTTCATTGTCACTGCCCGTAGATGAACTCTCCCTGTAGTTGGAGTTCAGGGAGGCTAGACTCTGTGTAGTTTTCTCCGCTTTTTGTGACTTTTTTTCTTTTTTCTCTTTATCCTGGATCTCCTCGTCTTTGCTCTCATCACTTATTTGGCACCTGGCTGTTGAGATAAAAACATGCAACATTATTCTTTTAAACAGCTTTAAAGTATTAGGGATCCTACGGTGGACAAAATTGGATTTTCTCCCACATGTGTCCAGCTCTTTTTTCTTCTTAGGTGTTTGAGAAGCAGGTCTCTGAAGCCCATCTTCTTCCTCTTCATTGTCACTTTTCTCGTGTTTATTCTTATTTAGACTTGCCTCCACCACCACTGGCTCTACCTCAGGGTTTGAGGCTTCCTGTAAGTTCTTCTCTGCAAAAGAGGAAATACTTACATGAAACTAAGTACCATAGAGCTAAAGCTTGATGTGAAGCAGAAGTGCATAGATATGAGGTGTGAATGTCTTAATTAGGTTACTTTTGCGCTGTTGTTTGGTTGTCTTGTTTGTCTTCTCTGTGTCTACAGAATCTTTGTTTTTCTTTTTTGTTTTTTTCTCCTTTTTCTCCTTATCCTTTTCTTTCTCCTTTTCCTCTGTCTCGTCCACTTCTGTAAAATGCAGGTAGTTGCTGGTTAATAATTTATTAAAGTATATGTCTATAATGATGTATAAAAGTACAGGGCAGTTTTGAACCATCTCTGGCCTAAAAATGAGGTGCACATATCTTACGTTTGTCTTTGTCTTGTTTCACATCTTTCTTCTTTGTCTTTTTTCCTTCCACCAGGGCTTCATGGTCCCCTTCACATTTCAGTTCAGGCTCTTTGTCAACCTCCAAGCTTATTTTCTTGGGGATAATGGGCTTCACTGAGGGCATCTCATCTAATGCCACATTTTCTGTTATGTCTCCTTCACCCAGTGTAATCACATCCAGTGGGTTATCATGGGCATGCTCAACTTGATCTCCAAAAACAAAACAAAGCAAGACAGTATTTGCTACCATTAAACATAAAATAATTCCATCATTAATTTGTGCTTTAATATATTTTATTAAAAATAGTGTACAGCTATTTATTCTAAATAATTATTCTGATACTGACCACTTAGAGAAGTATTGCTCAGGGATTGGCTGATCAACAGAGGTGTCTCATCAGAGCGGACACCTTTGTGCTTTCGATTCTTTTGGCGAGCATCCCAATTTGTCACCACCATTTGAGAATCAGTCCTCTTCTTTTGCTGCTTCTTCATTAAAAGGGTTCGCTATGGGACAAGGGATGATCTCACTTAAATCAAACCCTGACTCCACACAGTATTCACACGAGTGGATTCTTGAGATTTATAAATAGATTGATGTTCCCCTCTTTCATGCCCCAAAAGAGTTATGTATTTGAGGGTACTGTAGCCCATGGGTATTATAACTCATCATTTTTAGTCACAATTATAACATTGCAATATATCATTTAATTTAAGAGGCTTTGAGTGTTACTTGGGATAACTCAGATTATTATGAGCATTAAAAATATTTACAGAAATTGTTGCTTTATTTGAGATAGCCTAATGATAATCTGCTATAAACATTGCCTGCTAAACAAATTACTGTTACTACATTTTCATTTAAGTACTTTACCACCATGGATTATGTGCAGAGATTTGTTCTATAGGACATTTATGTAGAGCTTTAATAGTTAAAGTTCAGTAGACCACATGCTATGCATAAACTGAACTGAGACTTAAAGCTGAGCAGCAGCTCCAAACAGCAGGTGGTTCTGACACAGGCCATGATCTTTTGAGACCCAATCAAGCTTGATATTTATATAATTTATTTATTAATTGTTTACATATGACTCAGTTCTTGGAGACTGTGGCTCAGGTGGTTGAAAAAGTCAGCTTTTAACTGAAAAGTTAGTGGTTCATTACTTAGCTCCTCCAGCCAGCATGTCAAAGTGTCCTTGGGCAAAATACTGAACCCCAAATTGCTCTTGATGCATCCATCAGAGCTTGAGTTTATGTGTGATAGTTAAAAAGCACTGTTTGAATGAGGCTTGTAGTTAAAAGCACTTTGAGTGCGCACTTGGAGTACAAAAGCAGTCTGTAAGTGCCAGTCCATGTACCATTTTAACTACTTGTTACCAATAATCTATAAGCTACAGAATTTGCTCCAGTGTCAGCATGAACTATGGTAGTCTTGAATGCTTTTGCAAAAGTATCACACCTATTTTCTGATTATAATTCTTGCACCAGAAGAAACAAATATACTTTTGTAATTTAATATAGGGCATAAAAATTTTAATCACTGTATTTTTACCTGGTTGTCCAGCTTCTGTTGTCGTATATCAGGCTCCTCCATGACAGGGTAAAGGCTCACTACTAACAGATTAAGGAATCAGCAGATAAATAAGAGTATCCAAAAACAGCAGATGAAACCCACCATCAGTGTTCAAGACGAGAACACTTGCAAATGTTTACTGTGTCCAGAAGAAAAATCACTTAGTGCAATTAAGTATGGGAGCGGGCGTCTGATTGTGCCACCCAGCTCCAACTACCAGTCTGTCCACCTGCATGTAGCAGAAGGCAAAGTGGATTAAACAGGGATAATGTTCTTAAACTACACAGCACAGCTCAGTCAGTGTGACAGGCAGCCTCTTCAGAAAGCTTCCCACCACTGTTTTATGTTGTTATTCGGGCCTGCTGTTGTTAAAACGCGAGGCAGGAGACACAGTAAGGCGGTGTGCTCCGCTCCTGCATCACTTACCCAGCCGTGAACAAACACGGGAGCCGCCACAGGCTCGCAAATAGGACCCGAAAGCTTCCCGGTGTCAGCGTGGCTTTCTGTAAATACCTCTGAATGCTGCGAACGACTCAAACGTCCCTTAAAACACACGCACACAACTACAAACAACCATACAGGTGTACATTGTCGCCATGGATACGGCTTCCATGCAGTGATGAAGAGCAGAGAGTAAAAAAGGGCCCAAAACTAAAGGAACAGAGACATTATAGAAGCCATGCTAAAATAGAATAGTTTAAAAAATGTTTGATAAATGCCAAATTAATCTATGGGTCACTTGTAAGTTATGAAAACTGTAAACTTATTTTTTAATGTATAGTTCTGTGCAAAAGTCTTGAGCCGCCCTCGTTTAAAAAATGCCAGGAAAATGGGCAAACATAAATGTAAATACAGCACATAAGGCAAAAATCTGAGTTTGTGCAATTCTAATGAGCTTTAAAGTCAATACTTGGTATGACCAAATAATAAATCTTCAGCACAGCCAAGCGTTCTTGTTGTTTCTTGGAGTTGTCTTTTTCTGCAGGCCTCTTGGAGGACATTGGGATCACTGTTTGAATTGTGCATTCATAATTTCAGTAACTTTGACAAGATCCCCAACGGCACTGGCTGAAATGCAGCCCCAAGCTATGACAGCGCCTCTACCATGCTTTATAGATGGCTACAGACACTTATTGTTGTACATCTCTCCTGACCTCCTCTGTGCATACTGAATTCATCCATCCATCCATCCATTTTCTTTATCAAATTCAGGGTCTCAGGGGATACTCCATATTGAACCACAAATTTTAAATTTAGATTCATCACTCCATAAGGCCTGTTGACAATGATTTTCACTCCAGTTCTTGAGTCATTTGGCACACCTCAGTCTTTTTCCCACAGCTACCCTTCTAGTGAGGCTATTTCTGATGAGGATTCTGTGAAGAGTAGATGGATCAACTGAGGGGGGAGATGCATCACTCAGGTCCTGTATCAGTTCTTTGTTGGTTTTTTCCTGTTTCCTATGAACATGACTTTGAGATACTGTTTATCTGCTGTATACAGTTTTTTATGCTTGCCACTCCTTCTTTTGTCCCCATTTGTCCAGTTTCATAATGTTTTTGAGGACACACTGCACACCATGACAATATATAGCAGTTAACAGCATTTTGTGCATAAATAGTATTTTATGCCTGTGAAACTGTGTTATCGTTATCAGATTCAGTTTAAGAAATGGGAAAAAAATTATGTGTTTTTGGCTGCTAGTAACAAAGTGCCTAAATATTCAATTCAAAACTGGTTCTTTTCTGAGTTGTCTGGTTCACAGTATTAGGTACCTTTTTTATGCTCAAATGTTTCAGTGTTAAGTGGCTTAATAAACACAAAAAAGTTCCTCTGAAAATGGTCAGGTACAAGGACCAGATTGAAAATGAGTGAAAAACTTTGAAACACTTTCAGAAAACCTGAAGAATTATTGCTCAAGACCATTTATAAAATGACAAGAAAATCTGGCTCCTTGGAAGCAAAATATAAATAAATGAGGAGTGCTTCAAGACTCCTGCACAGGACTGTATATTTTTAATTTTTTACTTCACAATCTATATTCTCCATTAGTTTTATTTCTCCCACAAGCAGGTCTGTTCATCACCTCTTTTGCATGAAGCTTTTAAAAACTTTTTTAATGTACTGCCTTTTTTTGTTTTACATTTAATTTTTATTTTACTTGCTTCGCAGTTTGAGGCTCTTCATCCTGAACACTGATAACAATCTCAAACATACAGCTGAGGTCATTAGTCTACTATTTTGAGCCACAAGAAGAACAAGAGGTCCAGCAGCAGATGGATGGCTCCCACAGAGCGCTGATCTCATCATCATGGGTTCACATGAGGACTTACAACTTTACCAAGGAGTTTTTTAAAGTTTTTTTATTCATTTATTTTTTTAACCGTACTTTGTATGAAGTTATAAGTTGATAAAAAATAAAAGGAATTACTGGCTTGCCTGTAATCCCTAATTTCGTTCTTGTCACGGTTTGCCATGGTGTTCAAGGTATGGACCACAATGCAGGACTCGCAGACAGACTGAAGAAACTCAAAACAGGCTTTATTTTGGCAATACAAAAAGGTACACAGTCCAGGGTGAAACAGGCGGAGACTCAGGTCGAGAAACAGGGTGACAACCAGGGGAAAAACCAGGATGACGTGACAAGGACAAACGGGAAGACAGGACTTAAATAGACGAAAGACTGGACGATAACAGGCAACAGGTGGGAAAGGCTCACAGCTTGGAACAATCGGGAGAGGAAGTAAAACAGGACGTACGACGCAAGACCAGACGGATTTCAAAATAAAACAAGACATTGAACGCAGAGACGGAGACCACTAACAAGGCAGGCAGACCAGGCAGGAGACAGAAAAAAGGAAAACACACACTAGAAAAGCCCAAATAAAGATCCATAAGCAAAAATAAAGCACAAACCATGACAGTTCTTGCCTGTGAAATACTACAGCTACTTAGGTGGGCATTTTTTATTTTATTAGGGGTTTATATTTTGTAGGAAACTCAACCGGAAAGAGAAAAGAGTGGTACGTTGCTAGGATACAAGTCGCTAACAAAATTTTGTTTGCCAACTGTCAATAAAATTTACAAGAAGAAGAAGAAGAAGAAGTGTGTTCGGGGCAATTACATTCCTGATATTTTTTTTTAAATATAAAATGTTTGGACGTTTTCAGCTTTGAAGTTTGCCCTTTTTAGCTGCAGCTAGTTTTTTCAGCTATATAAATAACTTGAAATAAATGGATTCGAAAATAAAGGTAGGCTCTACAAGTTTGATTCGTTGCTTAAAAGTGTTGTGCTCTCTAACTTTAAAATAAATGTGTTTTTGGTGGAAATAATCATGACATACACACTCACTGGCCACTTCATTGGGCACACCTTGCTATTACTGGGTTAGACC
>VUQH01032250.1:0-16362 GCA_015106775.1 Etroplus canarensis
ACTGTGGTGTACTTTCTGGGACTGTTGAACATTTCACACAGTACTGTGATGTAGTATAGATGATCACTTTGCTGTGATCTTATGACTTGATTATGATTGATATTATTATTGTCATTGTTTTGGAACTGTAAATCTTCTTCTTCTTTCGGCTGCTCCCGTCAGGTGATCATCTGCCTCCATCAATTTACCATTCCTGGTGTGATTCTAGATGTATTCCTGCTGTCATGCTACTATCAGCATTTTCTGTGGCATTCCACACCATTCCTGACTGATTCCTAGGAAACTCCCAGGTATGTCTGCAGACAATATGCAGAGATTTGTAGTATTGTCTCAGGAATCGATGATTTGCATACTTTTTCCGCGTCTGACGCGGAAACTATGCCGAAATGACATAATTTGCTTCCGCAACCCTTCCTAATCCTGTCGCCGCTCTAGCGGACACCAGCCCTTAGAGATATAGTGAGGAACTCAGCCAGTCAGGAGGGAATCAGAGCAGCTACTCCTCCACATTCATTAGGATGCCTCCTGGTTGCCTCCTAGGTGAGGTGTTTCAGGCATGCCCTACTGGAAGGAGGCCCCAGGATGGACCCAGGATATGCTGGAGAGATTACCGTATGTCTCCCACCTATTTTGGGAATGCCTTGGTGTCCCCAAGAGGAGCTGTAGGAGGTGGCCAAAGGAGGGAGGTCTGGCCATCTCTGCTTAGACTGCTTTCCCCACAACCTGGACCTGTTTAAGTGGCAGAAAATTTATGCATAGATGGTAAACTGAACTTTAGTAAATATATTCTTTACTGTTACTAAAGTAAAATAATAAATATTGTTTAGTAATATTGTGTCAACAGAAGAATTAAGTTTCAGTCACAAGTTAGTGTATTTTTATCCAAACAGATAGAGGTAAACAAGTAAAAACAAAACTAGCGGGTAAGAAAAACAGTTCACAGTCTTGTGAATTATGCGCCTACAACCCTACCTCGTACAATATATGGAAAAAAGTACAGGACCACCCATCTTACTCATTGAACTGACGTATCTCATTCAGTCCCATTGTCACAGGTGTCATGATCCCCGGAAACAGAACAGACATAGATGCAGGAAGCAGAGTTTCTCAGGGTTTATTGAACAGCAAACAAGCAGGGGTAGGAATATGCAAAGCAGAGGGAATCCGGGGGGAAGGCTGGGAGTACAAACACACAGATGGTTTCCAAAAGCTGAGAATCCGGGAAGAAGCTGGGGGGGGGGGCTCCTGAGAGGAGAGAGGCACAGGTCAGAGAAGTCCAAAAACACAAGCTAGTTTTCAAGGAGTCAGGAAGATTTACTAAGGCTTAGCTAAACTGCAAGCAGCTAGCTGAGCAGCTAGCTGGGATGGCTGATGACCAGCAGGTGGGAGGAGGAGGCGTGGCCGGCTCGCACAGCTGAGTGGAATGAGCGGTTAGTGAGCCCCAGCCCAGCCCGACAGAGGAGAACAGAAAGAGCAAAAGAGGGAGAACAGGCAGAGATGGGCGGGTCCGCACAGAGAGGACAGGGGAGACCATGACAACAGGTTTATAACATCAAGCACCCCATGCAGTTTGCCTTTACAAACATTTATGAAAAAATAGGTTATTCTAAAAGCTCACTGGATTCCAGCATGCTACGGTAACAGGATGTTACTGTTTCAAAAAGTCAATTTGTGAAATTTCTTCCTTTCTTTCCTTCTATCATCAACCGTAAGTGGTATTATTGAAAGTGGAAGCTTTTAGGAGCCACAGCAGCTCAGCAACAAAGTGGCCAAAAACGTAGCGTTGCAAAGTGGGGGTCGCCGAGTGCTGAGAAATATAATTTGTAAAAGTCGCAAATGCTGTTTCAATAGCCGCAGATTTCCAAACTGCCTGTCCGTCGGAGGCTTCATATCATGGACACTGACTAGATGCATGCAGGCTTTACTTTGAATAGCTCACCAAAACATTTTGGATATGCTGCCAATTTGGGCAGAAATTTGAGTAAGGCCTTTTCCTGTTCCAGCATGACTGTGCCCCAGTGAACAAAGCAAGGTCGATAATAGCATGGTTGGATGAGTTTTGTGTGGAAGAATTTGAATGGCTGGCAAAGAGCCCTGACCTCAACCCCATCCAACATCTTCGGGATGAACTAGAACAGAGATTGTGAGCCAGGCCCTCTCATCCAACATCAGTGTCTGACCTCACAACTGCTCTTCTGGATGAATGGGCAAAAATTGTAGAAAGCCTTCCCAGAAGAGTAGAAGAAACTCCATACTAATGCCTTTGGCTTTAGAATGGGATTTCTTAAAATTTCCTGTAGTTGCAATGTGTAGATGCCCCAATACTTCTGACCTTACAGTGTATCTAAAAAAAATATGGACTGCTTTGTGTTATAGCCTGTCTAAGGGCACCCAGCTATGGCCACCTTCCAATAATAAGCTATGGACCATGAAAATAATACCGAGTCAAGTTGGCTTCATGAAACATAGCCACTTTTATTTTACAAAAAAGGGAAAAATTTAATGGGATTCTGCTTTTTTACAGAAGCTCATCAGCCTGTAGCCTCTTGTTCCACAATTTTATTGAGAGCAGAGTATAAAAATGCATCGCGTTATCACAGAGCTCATACAAACTCTGCCTCATAACCTCGGTTACCATGTATTTGCTTTTTGCCACACATGAAACAATATTAGAGCTGGAGCTTAATTTGCAGCCTGTGCTACATCTTAACAGATTTATTTACAGCCCTCACTTCTCTCTTAGGGCACAGAGTGCCAAAAGGCCATTAAACATCTAACAGAGTGCAGAACTGAACCCCCTTCAGTCTGTGCTGCCCCACAATGTGTCTCAATTTAAGTACTCTTCATCATGCTTTCATGCATTTCACTTCCTGAAATTATAATAGGTTTCCAAAAAGCACCTAGTAATCTGCCATTAGGTAGCTAGCATTGGCATCATCAGTGATAATCTCGACATCCACCCATCCATCCATCCATCCATCCATCTATCCATCCATCATCTATCACTTTCCTGGGGGTCCGGGTTGCCGGCGCAGCAGTTCAAGCAGAAAAGCCCAGACTTTCCTCTCCCCAAGCCACCTCCTAGAGTTCTTCAGGGGGGACACCAAGGCATTCCATGGTCAACTGGGAGACAAGGTCTCGCCAGCGTGTCCTGGGTCTGCCCCGGGGTCTCCTCCCAGAAGGACGTGCCTGAAACACTTTAAGTAGGAGGCATCCAGGAAGCATCCTGATCAAATGCCGGACCACCTCAACTGGCTCCTTTTGATGTGGAGGCGCAGTGGCTCTACTCTGAGCCTCTCCCAGATGACTGAGTTCCTCAGCCTATTTCTAAGGGTGAGTCCAGCATCCTTTCCTTCTCATATTTGCCTCAAGTATTTTTGTGTTTCCTCCCTTTCTGCTAACAGTGCTAAAAAGAAAGTCACCCTTTGTCAAGTCTAAGGTTTTATGCATCAGGACATAACAGAAAACCACTTGTTGGTTTGCATTTGTTTGTGCACAGCTCTTCTAAGATCCCACCACAGCATTTCAATCAGGTTGAGGTCTGGGCTTTGACTGGGCCATTGAAGATTCTTTTCTTTTTCAGCCATTCTTCTGTAGATTTGCCAGTACGGATTATTGTTGTGTTGCATGATCTAATCTAGGCCAAGCTTCAGCTGCTGGGCAGATGGCCTCACATTTAACTCTAGAATACACTGGTATACAGAGGAGATCATAGTCGACTCAATGGCCATGTAGCCCCAGCAACAAAAGTAGGAAAGATTAGTGTTGAGTATTTCAGTTGTGTAACCAAACGTGTTTGTCACTTTCATTGATAAAATTGATGGACCAGTCAGATGATGTACTGTCATATGATTTAGCCAATCAGATTTAAGCTCCAGCAACCCTTGCCACGAATCTGAATTACTCATGAGCTATAGTTTCATTCATGCGCTAACAGTGTATTACTCAAACACTGTGCTTGATAAACACATGTGAGGAGATTGAAGGTGACCCTGCTGTTTGATTCTTTGTGTACCACTTCACTTCACTTAGCAGTCAGGATTTTTTATAGTTAACCCTAGTAGACTAACATCAGGTGCCAGTAACAATGTGAGGACAAGTCCACTCCAATGGAAAGTCTTTGTGGGAGAGTGGAGACCCTAGATGTCCCCGTTAACTGGATGGAGAGCTAACCAGCTGTGAGATCTTGATGAGATTGAGGACTTATGTACATATCCACTCATGGACACAGACCCCACTCGCCATTCTAGCATGTGGAAGAACTCATGAGGACACAAACTTTTTTTTTTTTTTTTTAAATATACTTTTACGCTAAATTTAGTCTTTGTGTTCATCTGTCATTATTGATTTTCGCCTCTGGGCTACTGCCGTATCTAGAGTTTCTGATACTGGGCCTTAGATGTTTCCTACTCTTATAAGTTAACTATAACAGGGGTTACAAGTGCAAGGGGCCCAGGTCCTGTAGTTGCAAAACAAGCTCAAATCCTCATTCCACCACCACCGTGCTTGACAGTTAGTACGAGGCGTTTGTGCCGATTTGATCTGTTTGGATTTCACCAAAAGTGGTGCTGTGCATTATGTCCAGACATCTCCACTTTGGTCTTGTCTGTCCAAAGGACATTGTTCCAAAACCATTTTTTTTTCCAAACCTAAGCCATGTTGCCATGTTAGAGAGAAGATTCTTTCTCCTGGTTACCCCTCCAAACGAGTCGAACTTGTTCAGTCTTTTCCCAATTGTACTGTCAACAATTGCTCCTCTAAGATGGTTGCTGATGTCTATCCCCTTTGTCACCTGAATGCTCCAGAGCAGCAAACTGCCAAAACATCTGCTTTTATGAAGGTGGTCACACTGGCTGATGATCAGTTAATCAAGTGTATTTGATTAGCAGCACCTGACTGCTATTAACCATTAATTCCAATGGAAGCAGTAAGGGTGTACTTAGTTTTTCCATTAGTCTAAAATGAAGCAGCCTGAAATGAAGTGTTGCTTTACTTCAACTGGGGCACACATTCAGTACAGGGAAAACTAACATAAAATGTGAATTTTTTTTTTGTTTAGCACCTGGTCTAAGTAGTAATTTTTTAGCTGTTTAGCTCCATTTACTCCATTTATTGATGACCATCTCACGCCTGCCCTTTGCTGCAGTCCCAGCTGGAATGCAGTTAATTTCTGTGAAATGGGAATTGCAGAAAGTGGAATGTTTCCCTTTGGCTTACTCTGACCACTGAACACTCACAGATGAAGGGAATAATGGTCATTATCTCATAAAAGTAGTGCACGCTGAAGCAGACAAAGGACCAGGTGTTGGCTCGTTAGCAAATGCACTGATACCACCATAAATGCAAAGTGAATATCCGGCTGGCTGATTTATCAAACTGTAACGAATGCTGCTTATTTATCACGACACACAGAAACTACATCAATGACCTGCTACTTTATTGCTAGTCACTAACAGCTACACTGAAGTTCCCCTGAGTTTGTACTACGAACATTTTATTTTCCTGGTTGAATAATCACTTTCTTCCAGTGGAGATAAGCAAAGAATGCTTGTATTATTTTTTTAAACAGTAAAACCCATTACTGTGACAAAAAGGCAATAAGCATGCTGCCCACAGCTCTTGTCCTCTCATTGTGCGTCAGCGTGCAGCATAATCCAATAGAAGAGGCTGATTCAGCACCACAGACAGCGGCTACAGGCCAGCATGATTCTTCCCCCACTTCAACAGAAAACCAATATCCTCAAGAGAGTCATCTTAAAGGATAATTCTGATATGATTTATCTGGTGTCGTCATCGTGGTCTTGAGTTTTGTTGTCTGTTGTTTTTATGTTTTTGAGTTTTTTCATGTTTTTGAAATTCTCAATTTTACGTTCTGTCATTGCCTCCCTTGTTTATGTTTCTTCTCTAGTTGAGCATTGACCATGTTTTATCCTGTTATTGTATCCTTTGTTTGTTTGTGGTTATATTTTCTAGAGCAGCCCTGTTTATGTTAGTTATTTAGTTCTCCAGACGTTTTCCTGTCTTTTGTCAAGTTTAGCCTTGTGTCATGTTTTCAGTGATGTTTTCTGTTTTCCTGTTTTACTTTGTAGCCAGTCTTGTCTTGTGTATTATTTTCAGTTTTACTTCCTGTGCTTGATTGGCACTACCTGTGCTCCTCTCCCTCCTGTTTCCTGTTTGCTTGTTAGTCCTTTTCTATTTATGCCTCTCTTCAGTTTAGTGTTGCATTGTCAATGTTAGATGTTTGTTCCTCAGCAGTGTGTGAGTTCTGTTCTTTCATTTCTTAGCCATGCGGAAGTGGAACATTCGTGAGATAAAAACATTTAGAACAACTGATTCGGAAAAAGATTTGAACTTTTGGAACGCTCGAAACATCTCACCACAGTGACAGCTGGTGGCCAAAAAAATGTCTGATTTTAAATTTTTACACTCAAACAGTGGAATGTTTTCCTGTCTCTTGTGACTTTTTGGGTTGGTTTATAGTATTGTTTGTATGAAAAGATATTTATTTTAATCAGTCAGTATCTGTAGGAGGTGCTTCTATACATATATGAACACATTATTCAGAGCATAAATAACATAAAACAACACAAAAAAACAGAGCTTGAATAATAATATGATAAATAAACAATTTCTATCAGAGTATCTTACTTTGAATTCATGCAAGAGAACCTTCACCATAACTTGTTCAAAAGGAGCAGGAAGAAGCAAATGCTTATAAAGCCTCAGCCCTGGTGATGCTGCCCAATATAAACATGTATATCATCTGTAAATGATATACTATCCAATACACAAATCCACACAGTGCAAAAATGTAAAGCTAGAGTTTCAACACTCTACCTCAGCCATGTACTGCTTCATGTCTTTTTTTAAAAACTAATTAATATTTGTACATCTTTTTAAATTCTCTGCCATGCACATACTCCACGTTCTTGTTGTGTAATTGCAAAATGCCAGATGTTGCATGCAATGCATACATTCAACTTTCTTCTCTTAGCAAAGTTCAAAGTGATCCCAAACAGCTGACCTGGGTTGCTTTCTACACCCATCCATTTCAATGCAATTCCAAAATACAAAACCATGCTCAGTACAAGACACTCAGGTAAATGAGGTGAGACTTTGCAAATAAACTGCAGTTTAGAAAAGCTTTTAAATGTTTTACACATGTCAGATAGTGAATCAGCAGCCAATCGAGCAACAACATCAGAAATAATCATTTACATGCAGTGCCTAACAAATTTATTAGACTGCATGTCATAAAAACAAGGAATACCATCCAGCATCATGAAGGTCTTTAATGCAGACTCTTTCCTTTTCAGTGAGTTCTCTAAATGTTACCATTTTGAATGGGAATGAGGAATTTCAGACAGAATTCACCTATCTACCTTTTCACCATTTGAAACAAAATGACAAGATCACCATTTATTCAGATGTGTTTCCCTGAATTTCAATTCAGAAGTGAAGCAAAACACCGGAGATGTTTCGAAACAGCTGGTGACGTAATGGAAGGCGATATGGAACAGTCACGTGACACCCTCCTCTTGATACAAACCTTGAAACAATGTTTCGAATCAAAAGTTCCACATAAGTTTTGGTATGCACCGAAACACTGTTTTGATTTTGCCAACACTAGTATTTCCCCTTGACTGGAGTTATACTTTTGGACTTTGCTACGCATGTGAATTTGTTGGCTAAATAAAGCCCTATTTTAGTAATCCGTCTTGCCTCTGGAGTTTTGCACTTTGGGACCACACCTTATGCACACACAGAGAACCTGACAGTTGTAAAATTGGGGCAGCAACTAATGATTATGAATTAATAATTCAACAATTAAGAAAATGTGCACCAGGTAGCCCTCAAACCACTTAGAGCAGAGATCGGCAAACTTTAGACTTTAACTAAAGAGCCATTTTTGACCAAAAATATGTGTGAAGCTACAAAACATCCTTGAATCTTATAATAAAGGTGTATCTTCAGCTGCTCCTGTATATCCTTCACGAGTGGTTGCCACAGAAGATTCACCTACATTTGGAAGGTAGCACGGTGGCTCAGTGGTTAGCAGTGTTGTCTCACAACAAGAGGGTCCTGGGTTCAAACCCTACAATTCCCCCCAGACGTACTCCAAAATCTTGTATGATACCTTCTGAGAAGAGTAAAAGCCCCCACGTTTGTAATGGGGTGACCAACTCCATATTATGTTACGGCATTAGAATAGGATGTCATCAAAGCTCTTGTAGGTGACCTAATTCTTTTGTCCATTTAGTTTATCACTGTTTGTCTTTGGAGTGGGAAGACACCATTTCAGTTCATGGTAGTGACCAGAAAAAACAGATGATATAATTACTATGAACACAATTTACGTATTTGGAAGCGCTGCACATACAAGACTAGTATTACAGGATGGCCATTTCCGTCTGTACAACTGTAGTCAAAAGAAGACTGAAATTTTCATCTGCAGTAATTATATTTACCAGCGTGGCTCTAAAGAGAGGCAGACACCTCCCCGCCTTGCCATGTGCATACATGGGGAGAGAGAGAGAGAGGAAGTGAGCATCAGCAAAACCAAGAGGTGGAGATGGGTTGCAAAGCAGTTTACAGAGGCACGGCAACAGTGGGTAGAAAGGTATCTGAGGATGTGGGCTGGCACTGAGATCAGATGATCTGCTGGAATTGCAGCTGACCTTGACTTTGTGGTCTGCTGCTCAATTATTCATGTTTAGTCCCTTTAGGTATATCTATCTATCTATCTATCTATCACTGTGCCATTGTGTGGCACATGTTAAAATTCAATTCAATTTAAACAGTGACTCAAGTCGCCTCAAGGCGCTTTGCACTGTAAGGTAAAGACCCTACAGTATTAGAGAGAAAATCCCAACAATCAGACCATCCCCTATGAGCAAGCACCTGATGACTGTGGGAAGGAAGAACTCCCTTTTAACAGGAAGAGACCTCCGGCAGAACCAGGCTCAGGGGCAGCCTTCACCGGTTGGGGGTGAGGGGAAAGAGACAGAAGAACAAAGAGAGAGATCCCACATTCCAGTTCAAACTCATGATTCCGTTTTAGTTTAACAGAGTGGCACCAAGTGAGCCTTGTCGCTTTGGCGCTTGAATTGCTGTAAGGATGATGCCTCATACAGTGTGAATGGACAGGTGCCTATGTTACACTTTTCTACTATAACTGAGCACTCAGAGCGCTTTTATTACAGGCCTCATTCACTCAGCTCATAGCATATTTAACTGTCACACATGTATTCAAAGACATGCATCAGGAGCAATTTCAAATTCAGGGGAACTCCAGTAGGTGAACTGGAACAGCTAGGGATCAAACTTCCAACCTTCCAGTTAGAAGGCAACTCGCTCTACCACCTTCCCCACTGCCTTGTATGTCTGGACCAGGCTGTAAACAGCGGGCCCTACCCCATGAACCTATGCCAGAAATGTAGGACAGGCTGTAGAGCGTGCAGCCTGAGAGGCAAAATCAGGGCAAAAACAACAACAGAGCTGCAGCAACAGTGAATGTTAAAAAGAGAGATTCCTGTACAGAAGCCAGAAACATTAAATTAAGATGTAGTTTGTATTAAACTGGAAGTACCTTTTAAAAGTCTTTAGCTAGACTTCACAGCAGTTCCTACACTTCTCGTTTTTTCAAATTCTGCTGCCATTACTGCGTTTTACAAGCAACAAGAACTGGCAAGTGGACATTTGTAGATATAAATACGCCGTAGATTATTATGTCTCAGCAGGTACAGTGCTCAGCTCAGCTATATATCATCCAAAACAGATACAGCCAGTCGGCTGCTTATAAACCTTGGTATGCACCAACTGACTTCTGGCCAAAGGCAGACAACTCAGTCACCTCAGAGAAGGTGTTTTTATACAGAGAGAGGATAAAAAGCACAAAGCCAGATTAGCCAGAGAATCGCCTTTGCTCTGAAGCTAACATCTTTAATATGTCTCCTAATGGCTGCAGCGAACGCAAGAAAATTGAATCCCCAAATGCAAAGTGAGAGCCTGGCGCAATCAGTGTAAATGATGCAATGAAGCCCCCCCCCCCATGTAAAGAGCGAGACCGCATAAGTTAGCAAAGTCACAGGTGGGTTCATTATGTGGAGCGTGAAGGTGTCAGCCTCATTAAACATAAGTCAGATCAGTGGGGTGGAAAATGATCATACCACTGGGACTGTAGGTGTTCACCGTGCCACATATTTATCACGGTGGCATAAAAGAAAGGGATGCGAGTCAGCTTTGGGGGAAGCTAAAATCTGCATTAAAATGTTGACGCTAATGCTGGGAATCAACGAGAACACAACGCGTCAGACTTCAGGCTGGATAAATTAATTTGTAGTCTGTCATGGGTTTTGACAGTGGCTTTTATACACAATGTTTAGTGCACATACTAACATACACGTCTTACTCAGCCACACTGAACTTGTTGATAAGAGTAAAATAAGTTACTTTAATATTGTGGACCATCAATGCTGTCAGGTGAACCAACAGGTGCTGTGTTTCCACACTCACCTCCCTTCATCCACTCCACAGCTGATTAACCCCGATTGGTAATTTGGCAGAGGATTCACACCCTTCCTGACGCAACCCTTCATGGTGAGAGAGGATTATGTCCTTGCCTGGAATCAAACCAGGGACCTTAAGCTTGTGAGGCAAATGTCTAAACCGCTACGCTACGGGGTCACCATATTAAGTGCTTAAAAGATCGAGTAAGTGGGTGATTCTTGTGAATTCTGAACGGACAGACGACCAGCCGTGGCATGAGCTTATTGGTCCTTCAGCCAGAAAAGCTACTAAACCGTAATCGAACAGGGAAAGCCTGCTGATTTTTTGCTGCGATCCAAATTTTTTGTGTGCTTGTTCACATCATAATTTAAAAGCGACCGCCATCGGACTCCAGGGTCTGAACGGTCTCCGGTCCTAAAGTGACGTGACCTCACACGCAGCACGCTGTGTTTACAGAAGGAAATACGGATGTTGCACATGTCAGCGTGTGAGTAAAACTTCACTTTCTTTCCACTGACTAGCTCCATCTGTCTGTCATGCTTGTTTGGTCCATTGTTGACATTTGATGTCACCGCGTCTCGTCTTCTCCGGCGCGAAATTATAACATCTGTCTCACCGTTCAGACTTAGGACGCTTTGAAAAAAATTGGATTCCGACTCCGATTTAGGACCACATATGGAAGTGGTCTGAATCCGATTCGAAAAAATCGGATGTGGGCTGTTCAGACTGTCATAGACTAATCAGATATGGGTCACATTCGGGTAAAAAAAAAAAAGGATTTGGTTCACTTTTGCCTGGAGTGAGAACTTAGCATAAGTGCGCTGACCTTGACTGGAGCAATAATCAAGATACTGCTGTAGTGGCTTCAGAACGAGGTCCCTGAGGCACCCAGCCAGAGCCCAGAGTTAAAAACCATGACACATCAGTTCTGACTTGAAGAAGGAAGCTGATAGACACTTCCTACCCAACGTGATGATACATTAGAGAATCTGCAGGGAAGACTGAGACAAACTGCTCCAGCTCAGGTTTTCAAAGCTTGTAGACTTAGTCAAGACTCAAAGCAATAATGGTTATCAAGCGTTTTGTGAGTTTACCAATTTAAGAATCTTTTGGAAACCGGAGATTTTGGTTTTAATTCTAAACAAATTCAATAAAGTGTTTTGACTTTGTTACCTTTTATGGGCTCGTTTTTTATTATCTGAAATTCAATTTAATATTCTCTTACAGGCAAAAGTGAAGCTGTCTGAATACTTTTACAAACCCTACCACTGTACATTTAATACTTTCAAAGTGAAACGTCCATTAAGTTCTCAGTTTTAACATTTAAAAAAGATGCAACACGCCATCAGTAACGCTTTCTGAGTGCAGCTGTCACCAGACTGATGTCCCTCTCGTTTTGGTTAACATGTCGTCACTTCTTGCCCACAACAAGAATTTAATTTGGGAAATTAGGGCAAATTCTATTGGAGGGAATCAGATATCCATCATGGCTGCAGCCCTACTTTATGATTTAGCTTGACAGAATGGGTCTATTTTTACTGTACCATCAGGCAGTGTGCAGCTTTAAGCAAATCTTGTCAAAGAAGAGCTGGTGCTGGGTCAGTGGCCTCTGCTCAAGAAAACCACTGAAGGTCTAGACCTTCGTGCACACTTCAGACGCACTGATTGGTGCTCTTGTTGCCATTTCAGAATGGATGGACCTGCTTTACACATGTGTAGTCTTATTCCCCAACCTTCTCCCTCATGTCTATTGTGCCTGCGAGGCAGAAAGCATCACCTAATCGTGGAAAATGCCACTGCATCATGTGTTTCCTGCCTTCACCTCCCTACTCCCACTACCCACCAACACCCAGTCCCAGTCTGCGTACAAGCACTTCATTAGGTATACTTGTGCAGCTCCTCGTTAAATGTACTGGTATTCACATAGTGCTCTTCTACTCTAGCTGAGCACTCAAAAAGCTCATTCACCCTTTAATAGAATGTGTTTATTTTGTTGTAGCAGCTCTGTGAATTTTAAAACGTAGGCGATGATGTGTTTAATCTGTTTCACAGTGAGAACAATGTTTATATACAGTACCTTTGTTTTAGCGCAAACAGAACCATGTTAATCAAAATTAGTTTGAACTTTTCCACTATTTTCTTCTCCTAGGTTGGTTAAATTCTCAATATATGTTAATTATTGTGTTGTTTATTGTACCTTTATTAGTGGATTCTAAAATATATATTTACCCTTATGATCTGTAATGAAAACTTCAGTAGTTTGTGAAACTAATAAACGCCCTAAAACAGAATCTTAAATACATGTTTTGTCCAGTCTTATTTATAAATAAAAATGTTAGATGGAAATTTACAAACCTAACTTTGAAAAACGAAAAATAAAAAAGATGCTGCTGTTCTTTTAGGATAGAGTCCAGGTTGGCAGTTGAAGTGTTAAAATATATAAAAACTCACAATGAGTGCCAGGACCCAGTGACCTCTCTGGGTTAAAGTCTGAGCACACGTGTTAAAAAATCCAGGTACTGCTGATTACCTGATGGAACCTATGGTGAGGCATGGTGGCGGCAGCATCATGCTATGGGGTCCTTAGCTGCAGAGACATTTTAAAGTCATATTTTAGCATGACAAGTTGTTACAATATCTTTTGGCCTCCAGACAAAAAAGCAGAAAAGCTACTTTTCCCCTGGGGTTAATGAAGTATTCTGATTCAGATTCTTATTTTTTTTCAGAATTTGAAAATATTTTTAATGAAATTTGCTCATCCTAAATTTGACTGCCAGCACTTCTGCTTTTCCTACAAAAGGTCAATCACAGAATTGTATTCATCTATTTATGAAAATCTATTTACTTCCATACTGTATGTCCCTATACCTGCCCTATCCAGCAGAACCAACTCACGGCAGAGTCTGAGACGTTCTGACAACTGCAGGCCATGGGTCAGTTCACACATTTACAAAACTAAAAATGTCCAACTTTTAAATTTGGTGGTTATTTTACTATATAAAAAGGAGCAGCGTTTGTGTCATCATGTGGCAGATACTGATGACTGTGACACTCTGTGGCTCTGGAGATGTGCCTCACAGTTTGAGAAGAATATCCTCTGGCTCAAGTGTGGGAAATTTTCCCTTGGCGACTGCATGTTTTTGGGAAAAAATTCCCAGTTGCAGGGTGTGGCCATTTAGTAAGCAGAAAGAACAATGTTGGATGGCTTCAATACTTGCATGTTTTACACATGCACTGTAGCTCTGAGCTTTTCTATGCATTATCTGGCTGAATCAGTCAGATCAGATGGTTTTTATTCTGACAGCTCCTTACTACAAAGTCTGTGAAAGGTCTGACTGTTCCCATGTAGTTTTTCCTGTGTTTGTGGGCATTCTTCTTCTTCTTCTTCTTCATCACGTAAGGACAGGCTGGAACACTAGCAGGCCTATGCTGCCCCAATCAGTTCTCGCAGAATTGCAGCCTCGGCGCATATGTTGCCTTCAATACCAGGGGAAAAAAGTGGTGTTTTTAGAATTTTGGTATAGAAAGGTAGTGTGGTAATGAGTATGTGTTGCACATGGACTCTTACTGTGTGAGAATAGGCAATTTCGGGCGGGCGATGGTAGGACCTGATTTGTTCAACTTGCAATACTGCAGAGATATGCAGATTTCATTTTCTGACTCATCAGGGCAGCCTGAGTTGTGACAAAGACTGGGACTTGAACACACACACACACACACACACACACACACACACACACACACACAACATGGAAACAAGTATTAGGCCACTTACAGGAGCTTTCATGAAATCCTATTCCAAATGGCCATCAATATACTGTAGAGTTGGTCCCCCCTTTGCAGCTATAACAGCTTCCATTCTTCTAGGAAAGCTTTCTACAAGATTTTGGAGTGTGTCTGTAAGAACTGATTTGTAATTTGCATTCTAGTTCATCCCAAAGGTGCCGGATGGGGTTGAGGTAAGGGCTCTGTGTGGGCCAGTCAAGTGCTTCCACACCAAAGTCATTCAACCATGCCTTTATGGACCTAAAGTCAAGCACCTAAAAGAGACCGGCAGCCAGATCATTTCAAACCTTCTTGGTTTCAGGTCATATTAACATCCTGCTTACGTTATTCCGAAATACACATTACCATTTAGTTTGAGATAGCTGAGAGTCAGCTCTGTTCCACAGGCTAAAATGTGTGTATTTTCTACTGTTGTATATATGCTTAAGCTAACATGATATAACTAACGTTATACCCTATAGTAAAAACATTGATATATTGGAGGGTTTTGATTTTTTTCTTCAAAAACCTTTAACTTTTAAAGTAGAAGTTTCCAAAGTCCACAAAAAATGTATCATTCATAGGAATCTTTGCAGTATGAATGCAAAATGTTGTACTACTGGCATATAAATCGTAGTACTGTTGTCTGTTCTGTATTGCTGTTGCTTTTCTTTACGGAATTTTTCTTTTTCTTTCTTACTTTCTTTATTTAATAAAGAAGTTTAAGTACATGAAACCATATATGCTTTTCTTTTTAATTATGGTCTCGAATTTTGATATCAAGAACTGTGTAATATTACTGGTATTTGCACACTGCCAAATTTCTGGTAACATGACGTCCCTACTCGGTAAAATATGTTTCCAATATGCAAGGTATATGGTGAGATGGAGGCAGATGATCCACTGTGGCGACCCCTGACGGGAGCAGCCAAAAGAAGAAGAAGAAGAAGAAGAAGAAGCAATGCGCACACACACACCCACACACACACACACACACACACACACACACACACACACAGTTGTAAATTGAAACAAGGTGATAATGTGAAACGTGTGTGCTGAAAGAGCAAAACTGTAGGAAATGCTCATTGCTGTACTACAGGCAGGTGAGAGGAGAGTGAAAGGAGCGACTCAGCAGAACACGGCTGAAGAATGGGATCTCTGGCCCGGGGATGTGTTTCCTTCAGCACTTATAATTGCAGCCTCAGAGATTTTACACAATCTAGCACTTCCTCAAGAGGAGCAGCATCCAGGCAGACTGTCTCCAGGTGCCTGTGTAAATGTTCTCCCCACGTGTGAGCAAATACAATCTGAAACAAACTGGCTCAGAGGTTAGGAGATTTCTTTTTGCAAGGTAATAAACTGTAGATCCCATCTTCCTCTGTTCCCCCAAGGTCAACAGAGCAACAGTATTGAGTCAGAGATACAGCCGGCATGGCAGCAGATCTGAGCAGATAAAAACATCTAGGTTACATCCCCATGGATGTTCTGTACCCTGACTTGAAACACACTTCCGCCTCATTCTATCCTACGACAAAAACTCTTGATGTATTAAAAGAAAAAGCCTTGTCCTGAGGGGACACAGAAACACTTCCCACCTGTTTCTCTATTCTGATTTCTAACAGGTTGCATAATGTTGTCTTTTCTCACTACTGAAGGTTTTATGGAGTTATGGCAGAAGGTGGCAGCTTATTATAGTAAATACTGACAGCTGAAGACACTGTTGAGCCTTTTCGGCTGTGGATTTTCCATATTTCAGAACAGTGGAATCCAGCTGGATTTGGATGTGTTTTTAGAAAAGATTACTTTAGTGTTTTTTTGACTTTTTTCAAAAACACTTGGGAAAAGAGGAAAGCTGAACTGTAATTTGAAAATGCAATGACCTACAGCAAACTGTACAAGAGTCTTGTAAAAGGAGCTCTTAAATAATCATGTGATCATCTGGATCACTCCATATGAGAAATTTTTAACTGTATGAACTCTAGTATTTAGCATTCAGCATTACTAGTCAGCAACTGACTTTAAACCATGGAAAATCTCCATCTGGATTTCCAAAATTCACTACGAGCAACTTGAGAGAGAGGAAGA
>VUQH01032252.1:0-47576 GCA_015106775.1 Etroplus canarensis
TTTGCTTCAAGGTTATTATAGTTAACTGAAACTAAACTAAAAAGTAAAACTAAATAAGAAAAGTAATTTTAGTTACTAAAAAAAAAAAAAAAAATAAAAAAATTGCAAAAAAAAAAAAAAAAAAAGCGCAATAAACCACAAAGAAATTGAAAATAATTTTTGCACATATTTTTCTAGCTGCAGAAATGTCATAGCTGTATCCCTCAAAATTGTAAATGAAAAAAAAGCTGTACCAAAACTGAAAATAAAATGCATATTGTGGACAATTTGCAAACAGATAGTATCTACATGAAAATAAACTATGTCCAGTAGCGCAATCAAAGTTCTAAGTGTCCCGGGAACTTTTATACAGAAAAGCGCAAAGTAAGACATTACTTTTCAGTGATAGAATTAGAACTGTGATAGGCCTTCAAAACTACAATTCCTGGGAAAATTACATCCTGAGTGGCGGACGTTTAAACCGCCTGATAATTCATGCTGGTTGTATAATAAACTTTCGGCTGCTCCCTTGTATTCTCCCCAAGTGGTCACCACTGCACTGGTAATTTGGCAGAGGTTTTATGCCAGATGCCCTTCCTCATGCAACCCTCCATGGTGAGAGGGGCTTGTGTCCCCACCTGGAATTGAACCAGGGACCTTTCGCTTGTAAGGCAAAATTTGTAAACCACTACACTACAGGGGACACTCAGACTGACAATGTGATGATGAATATTCCAACACAGGAAGATAGATAAAGCATCAAAAAGCAGATAGATAAATCTGAATTATAATCTTTTTGTTGTGTGTGTGCGTTTAACTTGATTTTGGCAAACCCATTAAAAGAAGAAAACTATGCTCTGGAACCTATTGAATGTGTGATCTGCAAGTGTAACTCCTCCGGTTGTATTTGCTAAAAGAATTATTGCTCTTATTTGGTTGCAATTCTACTTGCATTTAAAACTAGTTATGCAAATGGGATCCCTGGCACTAGGACTTAAAGGGCATGTATTTTGTTGCTATAGTGGCATATCAGCCAACACTTTGACATATTGAGGTTATGTTTGACCCTAGTCTTTGAAATCTTCTAAAACTGAATGGTTTTGCAAATGTTTAAGAGCATTAAAAATATGTCATTACATATTTTTTGCAAACTTTGCAAATGTCACTTGAATTGTTCTTTTCATGCTTAAAACAATAAAAACAGTTGTAGAAAAAACATTACTGAAGATGTCATAATTACCCATAATAAAGGGTTAAAAGTGATCCACATTGTCAATTTCCCTACAAGGTTGGAGTTTTTATTTTTTCAGTTTATATTTATTTTTTTCATATTTAGCAGCAATCCAGTAGTTCTCAAATGACAAACCACCATTTCTGTATCACAGAATGACCCAATTTACCATAAGCAAGTTTTTTTTTTTTTTTAAATCTCCAAGTGTTAATTCACTGACAGTCTCCCTTCAGTGTCAATCGCAGCATCAGCATGAGATTGCTTAACAAAATATGAGTAAATCGCACCCAACCAAACTAGTAAAAGTCTACTGCAGGGAGTCTTATCCATTCTGCCAATACAGATGACACATCAGATGGTTAAATGCTCTCTGCAGTATTGTATTAAAGAGAAAGAGTTTCAGAGCTCAGGAGTCATAATGAAATGTGACAGATAAATCAGAAGCACTTGGGAGATGGCTTTGGATTACTGAATCAATACAGTAGCACGACAGCTAGTCCAGACATCCCAAACCTGCTCTGATTTAGTGGCTTCCAGTAAAAGCCTTCACTTGGGCTTGCAATTATTCATCTTTGGACACTGCTTGTAATTTCAGTTTTTGTGCATTTTCCCCCAAAACAAATTACACAGTATTGTGAAAAATAGGAAGCAAGTACAAAGATTGGGTTCAGACCAATTCACTTTTTGTCATCTGAGAAAATTCTATAATCTCAGACTTTCAAATATGAATAACAGTTAAATCTTAAATGCTCATGTTTAACAATTAAGAATCTTCAGCAGGAGGGCCCTTACAGCAGCAACAAGGTTTAACTCTGATAGCAAAACTGTTAAACAAGAAGAGGTCAGTAAAACAGTGATGGTGTTAAATAAAATTAAATAGCACAGAAAGCTGAATAAACTCTTTCTTGTACAGATGATCCTGCTATGAAACACTTTGAAGTGAAATACTAGTGACTAACAGTTTATGTGTTATTAGAGTTTCACACAGTATCAATCAATGATTGGATTATATGAGAGGTAAACCAAGCATATTGAATAAGTATCTGCATTCTTCTCTCTAAGAGTTTTCATTACAAGAAACTGTAGCCATACAGCAGCCATAGTAACTATTAATCATTGCTACCCTTGGACAGTCTAGTGGTTTGAGTTAGATATGTGACTCCTCACACACCTAACTTAAAGGAAAGATATACTATCAATGAATTTCATAAACAAATGTCAAAAGAGATATCTATATAGTGTGAATGATTGTAAAAATGAAAAAAAAAATCAGATGTATATTACTTAACTACAGCTGTTATTACTGCAAGTAAGTTAGTTGAAGGAACAATGCAATTGTGAAGCATTTAATTTCATATGAGAAACATTATGCAGTGTTATTGCAACTCTTATGTACATTCATCAGCATTATTTTTTTGTTTACTGGCAGGTACATCAAGAAGAAGGTTGAATTATTTAAGACAGTGAGTGACTGCTAAGTGATTTATCATGCATTTAACACTTCTCGTTTGTATTTCCATTGGTTTTTCTGTCTACTGGAGAGTGTCTAACACTTTGAGTATGATGCAAATCAAATATGGCTGCCACATAAATTCTGCGTTCACTTCTATAATCTGCTTAGTCTTTGATTTGGTTCATTCAAAGACACCTTTGTTTCCAAAGGAAAGACTAATAGACCATTTCTATGTGTGAGGCAGTTTTACAAGTCTTTGATTTTGTCTCTTTGAAACACACATCTATAAAAAGAGGTCATGTGATACACAGCTGCTGCTCTGTGTGTGTCTTGTGTGTGTGTCTGCATGCGTACATGTGCGCACGTATGTGTGTTTGTATATTACATTAAACTAATGAATACAGAGCAAATGGCACTCAAGTAATAATGTAGAAAATAATCGCCCTGTGATTCTTCACCCTCTTCTGAAATGCATTTAGTTTCTGTCACTATTAATAAACATTTTTGCACTTCTGCTCCATGATGACTCAGTGTAATGCAAAGTTGTTTTTTTTTCTTGTGCCTCCTTTGAAAATTAAACCAAAGTGCAGTGCCTATAAAGTATATGTGAAAATGTACATTAGGTGGCATCTATTATGTGCCAGAATCTGTAGAATAATTGTACAACAGTGACATTTAGATACAAATAATAACATATTTAAAAAGACATGTAAAAAGAATTCAAATAATGTGTCTATTATCTGAGTTCTTTTTTTGCATTTATTCTTCCAATATTAATAAATCACTCTATTTCATCTTTCAGTTGTATCAGTTGTATGTTAGTCTTCATGCTACTTGTCAAGTGGCATAAGTCTTGCTCAGTGTTTAACCATTACAGTTATTGAGAGTGACTGCATAATTCTGCAATAATCACGTTTTTAGAAAGCAGAATCAAGTGTAAGATAAAATGAAAATTAAAACCAAATCAGCTTCTTCAACTTATTTTGAACATAGAAGAACATAGAAGCTTTTGCACCAGCACTCCTTGTTCTAAGGCTGTCTCCCTTCTTTGATTTAGAAAGTATCAGTGCTGTAATGATTTCTCAAGAAAGAGTAAAAGAGAAAGACTAAATTCTGAAATCCAATCTTTTATACAAGGCCCAAACACAGAAAGGCAGACAGCAAAAGCAAACAACAGATGCAAGGGGCAGGGGCGGGGAAAGCAATGTCCAGAAAACCAGCAAAGGTCACACAAGGGAAAATTATGAACTATGAACACAAGAAAACCAAAACAACAAGACCCCAAGGGACTCTTGGAAGGCTGAAAAGTATGACTACTAGAAGTAAGATGATCTGGCAAGTGGGAAGTGAAAGACAAGATGCATGTATACACTGGTAAGACTGATTGGATAAATGGATATCTATGAGGCAAATTCAATACAAGTAATTGGGATGGGGCAGTGGTGGGAAAAGTGACAAAGACAGGAAGTGAAACTGACAGGCATCCATGTGAATCTGCTGCTCGTGTGGTCATTCATATATAAGAAAAAAAATCTGAAAGCAATACATGTGAAAGAAGTGCCTATATTGTTTGATGCAAAACAGTAAACAAAGCAATTGTGGCTTAGTATAGGTTTACAAATATATTTATTTGTGCATCTCTATTCGATAGTGTACTGTCTGAGATACTGGCACGTAGTAAATGCCACATTAAAGTACAATAGTTGTACAATAATAAGCTATTGAGTCCTTCCTCCAAAAATTAATTTGATAGACAGATTATTAGAACTCTTTTTTTTTTTTTTAAATGGCACTGAGTTTATGTATTTGAAATGTGCAGTATCAATTATCGCCTCAAAATTTGAATTTCTGGACTTCAGCTGTGTTTGGAAAATTTTATTTTACATTTTAATATAAAATTTTACTCCTGTATGGCACTAACACTTGAAATAAGAATATTAAACAATCCTTAATTTCTGTGAGTGCAATTTTCTCAGAGAACACTGGTATCCATGGAAACCTCTGAAAATGGCTTGAGCATTCATAGTGAGCTGTGCCAGGTTTTACTGTCTCTTTAATCATTGTTCAAACTGAGGGAGTTTCAGTTTCTATAGGTACAACAGCATTTGTGTAATAAATAACAAATTATGCCTCTACAATTACCAGCCATGACAGCACGGCTGGCATTGTTTTCCCCTGTGATTCTGTGTGTGTGTGTGTGTGTGTGTGTGTGTGTGTGTGTGTGTGTGTGTGTGTGTGTGTGTGTGTGTGTGTGTGTGTGTGTGTGTGTGTGTGTGTGTGTGTGTGTGTGTGTGTGTGATTGTGATACATACTGTAGGAACTACCACAAAGGCAGTTTTAAATAGTTTGGCAAGTTCTATTTGTATACGATTGTGGACAGATTTTGCCAACCCTGTAGTATCTCTGCAATGCAAAATACTATCACCAAACTAGATTTGTAGCTGAGACAAAAATGAAGGTCAAGCCTGAAGATGGCCATGGACTGGCCCATGATTACTGAGTAAATGGAGCCCCCAACCTACAGTTCATGCAAGGTATCTTTATGTGGTGTATAAAAATATAATATTTTCCAAAGCGGGTATGGTCTGAGAACTCATCATGGCTTGTTTGATCCCATTGCAAGATGGTCTCGAAGGAAAAATTGCCTACACAGACTTATAATGGCAAGCGTAGAAGTCTAAGATTAGTAAAGCAATATGAATGTAAAGTGTATTTTCACCAGGGTAAAGCCAAGTCATGTTTTTGTCTAAGTTTTGGTCTTCCTATCTCGTTCTGGTTATGATATAAAGGAGAATCCTTCAGTAGTGGACGATGTATTTTTTTTGTTTGTTTGTTTTTAATGAGCAACTAAATTGATTGGTACCATATTTAACTGATGCAGAGTAACAGGGAAAGTGTCAGCAATGTTAATTTAGTTATCAAAGCTGACTAATGCATGCTGTATCAATATATGCAAAATATAAGTAATCAATATATGCAAAATATTTCCTAACTTTCAGGATAAAATATATTTAGAAAGAATTATGACTGCTGCTAGGGGCAGAAAATGTACATTAATTTAACACATTTTTTAGTGTTGCAGGTTTAAAATCATGTATGCTGTTGAATTTAAGTGTCATTTTTTGCATACCAAAGTGTTCATTTCATGAGTGACTGTTCCATTTTAGTGTTTCAGTGTGTAAATCCATAATGTAAGCATGAAAAATGCATGTCATTACAGTGATTGTTACAGCAGGGCAACTAAGGACTGAGAAAGGTTTCTTTAGGCACCAACATCTGGAAATGTTTGGGTTTACTGCTCTTTGGGAACATTTATCTGGAAATGTCTATACCTTCCAGTACTCTCATTCAGTGATCTGAAGCTATCATTGAGCAGGTGCTTTAGAGCTTTGAGATCGCTTAGTTAAAGAGCTCTGCTGCTCAGACCATCTTGCCTAACCGTCAGCTCAGCGGTGTCCAAAGCACAACTGTTGTGATGTTGTCTCAACAGTTACTGAAGTGCAATAATTGCAGTTTTCTTCTCTGATGTGAGGTGACAATTAGAGGAAGAGGGTGAAAGTAGAAGATTAGCTGTGAGCTTGAGAGAATACTCTGCCATTTGGCAATATGAACATACACATACTGAATTGTGGGAAAAATCAGAGGACTTTGTAAACAATGTTCTTTGTGGGTGTCAAGAGTTGTAGAGTTGACATTTTTTCCCTGATAAGTGATAAGGCTGGAATATATTTTCATACTAACATGGGGGCTTATTGTGCTGCCCTTTGTCTTCTGCTTTCCACACAGGAAATTATACAGCTCACCAACTGTAAAGTGTAATCATCATATTTAAGGTCAGTCTTGCCCTATGTCTTTGACCCTAGTGACAAATGAAAAATACTGGATGAAGATGTTGATTTTATTATCGGGGTTCTGGGATTACAATAAGCCTCAGAGGTTCAGGTCAGAAGGAGGATACAGAGGTTGTTCAGCCACATGTCAGTGCTTATCACAACATTTAGTTCCAGAGTGTTCATGTCTATGGTAAGCCTCTATCCATAGGGCCCCACTGTTGAGTCTATAATGTGAATTTCACCCTTCATTTCCACCCATTATGGTTTCTCCTCTCCAGTCTGCTGTGCACTTCTTATAATTTCCCCAGCCTACAGATCTCTGATTTGGAAGTGGTTCTCACAGAGCTATAATAGCTGTGACATATGTTACTGTTAGAACAGTTAAGAGTGAACATGCAGTATTAATGGTTTGAAGATTATTGATGACTATAGGATTACTTTTGAATAAAAACAAAAAACAATAACTCCGAGCGGAATTGAAGCAGTTAAATATTTAAAGCTTAAACTCTTCTGCCTTTTTAGCATTAGAGATTTTCCTCTCTTCATTTTTTTCCTGAGCTCTTTTTAGTTGTGGGTGGACTATCGAGGAAAAAAGATTATAGCAATATACTTCATTGGACCAGTCAGGATTTATCAGTATTTCAGTCAAATGAGCTGAAGTTGTTGGGTTGCTTCCTCATGTTGTCAGGCCAGTATCAATGAAATGTGCAATCCCCACAGGATTGTGTTGAAATAAAATATTTTATCAAACAAGAAGTAATGTTTGTTTCCCTTGCCCCTCGTTTTTGAGAGTTGGCTATCATTTCATGAATGTATATTGTTATTTGGCACTTTTGTTGCTTTTGTCTGCTACATGAAACAACAAATTGAATTAGATTTTAAATTGGCTGGTTGGACAAAATAAGTTAACTGAAGAAATAGTTTTCTGCTCTTTGAAACAGGGATTTGCCTTTTTTTTTTTTTAAAAATGATATTTTATTTAAGATTGGAAGACTAAGTAAAACAGTCCCTCACAGATACATATGTATATTCGCCTTGCAAGGTCCCTGGTTCAATTCCAGGTGGGGCACAAGCCCCTCTCACCATGGAGGGTTGCATCAGGAAGGGCATCCAGTGTAAAACCTCTGCCAAATTACCAATGCGGGTTAATCTGCTGTGGTGACCCCTTGGGGAGAAAACAAAGGAGCAGCCAAAGGTACACACAGGTGTCCAGAGTTTGCTTACTGTGGAAATGTGCTGACATGCAGCAGCTTGTAGCATCAAAGCTTGATCAAACACCTACAACAGTACAGCGGCTATGCTAATATCAGATGATGCATTACATGTAAAACTGGGTTTTTTTGTGCTAAGCTGGAACAAATGCAATAAGCAGATAGCTGGATATAGACTACTAAAGCCTTCCTGGGTCAGAATTTGCCCGCACTTTCCTTTACCACACTTGCTTACACTTGCTGAGGTAATACTGTGATTAAATTACATCAGAAAATTTCCTTAGGGTCCCACTGAGCTCGCTGGACCATTCTGAAATGTATTTGACAATTCTTATATTGAGCCAGGAGTTATTTTGACAAAGCGGGCAAGTGGAAGCGTGGATGTTACTGGGTGGATCATTATCAAAGTGGTAATACCCTCGAACACACAAAATGATGAACACCGTGTCAAGAGAGGTACTGACACTGCAGTCAGTTGGATGTACTCTTAAACAAGAGTTTTAGTTTGAGATGTACTAGAACACAGGAGACATAAAAATATGGCTTCAACATTTGGGCTGTACTGTGAGAGGAGACAATTGATATGGTTGCAGTTTGAGATTTTTGGGGTTGCCATAAATAAGTATGGCCTAAATTTATACTTTTATTATATTGTCTTTTCTTATGATTGACTTGAACTAATATTGATCATCTGTGCTATCATTGCATTAGCATCACTTTCCGATTTTCCGGAGCCTTAGAAATCCCAGCTTTCTCTGAGTTACGAGTGTTTTTCTGCCTCACCCCTTTCTAAATGGAAATACATTTTTCTTTTTCTCTCAGTCATTCTTTTCTTGTTTCTTTCTATCTGTTGATCTTTTTATTTATTGAGTAACCATGTCAAAGAACCGATAAGGCTGCTCTTATGTGGGTTACTTCATCCTGACACAAAACAGCTAAAAAATGTGCGTGTATACTTTTTACCCTAAGGCCACACTTGTTCACAGAGAAAATCATAGAACGCATTTTTTTTGTCCTTGAGGGGAGAACATATTTGGATGTTTGGCCACTACTTTATTTGTGCCTGTCCTACAAATGCCCTCCATCAATTTCTTTGTGAGTTAGTCTGAAAATGCATTGATTTATTGGCCTTGCAGCATTTTTGGACATTAACAGTGAAAAAGCAAATTTGATCTCAGAGGGAGTGTTGGTTTGTGTCCATTCTTGCAGCATGTCAGGTGTGTAACTCTGGGCCTGACTAAATTCCCAGATGGACTGAAGCCATCAGCACTGGCCAGACAGATGAATCTAAAGTAAGCAATGAGATTTCTGTCTTTCAGGACAGAATGGCATTGGTGAACTTAGTGTGAAAGAGGTATTTGGTCTAGACAGTGTCTCCCTGCTTTTAATGCACAAAATTGAGGCTTTGTTCAGAAGGCCCCTCACGTTCTAGGGTAGGTCAAAGCCTGTCAAACAGGCAGTGCCAGAATACCTCCTGTCTTTAACAAAAAGAGGTGCATGCTGCTCCCATTTAATTATTCAAGACATTGGACTGGCAAGAAAAATAAACTGCACCCATCAGATAATGTCAGCGTTGGCTTCAACAAAGTAAACACCCACGCAAATGTGTCACTACCTTGATATATTAGTACTACATTTTTCATGACATATTTAAATATATGCTGAATGTCTATAGACAAGGCTTACTCATATAACCTCCATTTTTTAATTAATGTTAACTTTTGTATGTTTTTGGCAAGAATCACAGGCATGTATATTCACACTGGAACCATTTAGGGACAACCAATTTAAATGAGTTCTACATTACTAACAAAAATTGCTTGACACTTCTTGCCAAACCAATGTGAGAAACGGCACCACATTGCTTTAGAGTTAAACTTACAGGGTTATTAGGTCTATTCACTTTTCTTTTTTTTCAAATTCAGTGTTAGAAATAACAGTATGCCCAGAAAAAACTGATCTATCAAAGATTTTTTTAGATTGAAAGGCTGGCAAAGGCACATGTTTGAGGTCTTCATGAAAGATTTTAAACAGTAAGATTAAAGTACCCTGGCTTGTGGGCACTGGTGCAATACATTATGTTCCCACTTGCCCCCATTCAAGATGGATTTTGGTGTCTGTTATGTGAATGTTGTACTAGTTCTGATCATCCCTAGGCATGCTCTGTTTGAAACTGTGAGAACGAGATCTGATAGATAAGAGGAGAGGAAAGTTTGCCCTTTAAAGTCTTCACAGCAACACTGTGGGAGTTTGAGAGAAAGTCTGATCACAAATCCAAATGATAAAGCCACATATTGTAACACTAGTTTTCAAAAGCAAATAGATAATAAGAAATAATAAAAATCACAAAGCCCTTGCTTGAAGCGCGCCACCCACAAAGTTTGTGCATTTCTCATCTTTTGTTTCTAAAATGTCCAGAGCACAACCGTTCAGGGACAGTACAGCTGACTCTTTATCAGATGCCTATTTGTACTTTTGTATTCAATGGATTACAGTTTGCTGGTTCAAAAGGGCATAGCTGTTTTCTTTGTTGATTAATTGGCCTGTAGCTGTGGGGAAAACACATGTGAGGCCGCACTTTCCTATCACAATACAAGACAATATGTAATATATTTATTGTCTTTTTGCTGGAATTGAATTTACATAGTTATGTATAGTTAGACCAAATGTTGCTACTTTACTGCAGCATAATATATGCTAGACAAAAGCTACAATGTAAGCATACATTATCTTGCTAAAGGACAAACTGTCAATATCATAGACCAAACAAAAAAGAAGCAAGGAGAGAGTTTACAGATGCAAAAAAAGATTTGCAAGCCAGATTGAAAATCATAGTACCCTGCATGTCCCTTGCTTTTTGAGCAACCAGGACACCCCATGGCATGTTATATTTTGATATTTTCATAAACATGTCCTATTATTAGCTTGTCCTCCAGCACTTGTGAGATCAGGCTGGCTGGAGCAGTCTCCCTTCATGTCTTGGCTTTGCGTATTACACTTGGTCTGACTCACCAGTGGACTGTGCCTCCCAGCTGGCCATAGGCTGACACTCTCTTCCACCTCATTACCAGGAAGGCCTGTGAATGAAGTGAATGTACCTCCTAGTCTAGTTAGAGGTTGGCACCTGGGGCTGTACAATACCTTATGTCATTTACCATAGAAGAAAACAGATGTAACGAGTGAGTTAGGTAAGTATCCTGCAGCAGTTATGAGATTTCTTTTGAATTTTCATATTTGCTCACACGAGATGTAAACACTGGCTGCATGAATTTCCATTTTTTAATATGCCCCTTGCAGATTGGTGATTTGTCAGTTGCTGTTGGTAGAAGGAATGTTTACCCACACAACATTCAAAGAATTGCAGACTCAATTCATATTCTCACATCTTTAATGTACCCTCTGAATACCATCATACTGACATTTCCTTTTTTATCTGAGATCAAAAACATAGCAAAATTTTATTTAAAAGAAGCATGATTGTCACAAAATATTTATGCACCCACTCCTTTGGATGTAAATCTATAACAAATGCCTCATTAAACAAGTAATTCAACATAATGGCTTGTTCCACAACAATGCAAGCTGCTTTTTATTTTATTTTTTTTTTCAGAATTTTATCTGTGAGGCTGTGTACAGTAACCACTGTCATAGTTCATTTTCTTAAAGGAAACAAAGTACAGTATGTTAACCTATAGTTTGATGTAATGAAAGTGGTATTCTATTTAAAGGAGATACATTGCAAGAATTGCTTTACACACAATTAAATCTGGAACATTAGATTCAAATTTGTGTTTGAAACTAACTGTCTAGCTATCTGCTGCACTTTGCATTTCACCTATTAAGTCTTTTTAAAGGGCACTCTCCATTATTATTGGATTGTTTAGTGCAAAAACATAAGGTCACCTTTGTTGCTTTCAGGGACCACAGCAGCTTTGCAATTTGAAATTTTGCCATTTTGCTAAAGAGACTTAATTATGGATGGACTGAAGTGAGCATTTATCATATTTTACACTCAATATTATGACATATTTGTCAGGGCATTAATTTAGATTAATGGCATGGGAAGGGTTTTGGGTGATCTGCAAAGCCCTTGACAGCTCATCCCTTTAGAGTCAGATGGTTTTAATGAAGATGGTCTGCACAGTAGCAAAATTTACAATAAAGTTCGAACTGTTAATATAATTTATGTGCTGTATGTGCACATTCTGTTGTAATGGCCATACCAGTTTTTAATATGCAATAATTACTCCAAACTCTGTTCAGATTTAGGTTTGTATATAGAATTAAGAAGTAGCAGGTGCTGAAACCAAATAAATAAATAACTGACACAGTGATGGGGGAAAACTGTCCATTTTATAAGAATAGATACAAAGTAGAGAAAAATGGGTTACTTAACAAGGGAGCTGTTACCTCAGACAGCTTTAGTGACCCTCATGTTCATTCTAATTTTTGAATAATCTCATATTTAAAATCAGCACCTTCCCATTTGCTCCATTGTTACAATAGAGCACTGATGGGCCAATGAAAATTCTAAAATGTAGTTTCCTTTAAGAGCTTACTTTACAGAATGTTAGTCAGGCAGCTGTGTGTCCACTAGCCAGATTGCGCATGCCGTTCAACCATTACCACAGTTCCAGCATTGCAGAGCGCTGAGATTTCTGCATTATTCAAATGCATTTTGTGTCACTGTCATCTGTCATGCAGAGGGCTGTCAAGTGTCATAAAAAGGTGGGTGGTGCTGTCGTGTGCTTCGCGCCTGCTGCTGAACTGAAATGAACTTGACACATAGGCAGAAGCACATAAACATAGGATGGATATTTGTTGTGAGTGTGGATAGCTGTGTAGGGGTGGATGCATTCTGGCCGTTTACATCCTCTCCTGCCTACTTTCATATGCATAATGGGACTGCTGTGTCTTTTAAAACATTGTGCTCATAATAGTGAATGAGTCAGGATCCCTAGGAACTGCAGCTGAGCAGTGACATGCTTTGTTGAGTCACACAAAAATAAATTTAATTAACCCTTATGAGAAAAAATAAGTAAATAGTTTACATGGAGATAATATATGGGATAATATGGATGCTTTGTGAACTCTTTTCTATTACTTTAAAAAAACAAACATATAACAGCATTCTGTTGGAAATATTTCCTAAATTAGCATCTTTTCAAGTCAGTTCATGAGGTAGCGGTCAATATTATTCAACCAAAGCTCTGACCTTTCTTGTCCTATCAATGTATCAAGCAATGCCTACCTTCTTCAGTTGTCAGTGATATATTGGCTGGTATCCCTTATTCGGAAATAAAGACATAATGAAATTCCACACCAATTTTAAAATATTTTTTGCTATTTCTTATGTCTTTTTGTGATTGTTTTGGTTTTGTCACAAACACAGCAAACAAATATTGTCTCTCACCTCCTTCTTCTTTTCACTGTTTTAAAACCCTGCAGAGAATGTTTTGCTCTAACCAACAATACTGGCCAACTGCTTTGGATTCGAGTCACATCAGCTTGGGACTCTCAATAATGCCTCTAAATGAGCCAAGTTCTCATTGAAGGAATTTCAAACAGCCTACTTAGGCTTGATCTGTTGTCCACATTCCTATGGCATTGTCCTTTAACAGGGTACAACCAAAAAGAAGTCTTGAAAAAGAACAGGAAGCCCCAATTCCACTCAGCCTGCCTTTAATATGAACGGAGTGGTATGCACGTTCATTGACTTGGTTGCTTGGTAACAAGAAGCTAGGCATATAAGTCCCTTCGCATTTTTTTTTTTTAAATTTAATTATGAGGCTGTTTTGTAAGTGATAGGTGGGTTAGCTCATTTTGGAAATGTACCCATCTGAGACAATCTGTACTGACCCAGCTCAATATCACACAAACAAACCAGACATCTGCCCCACTACACTGAACTGAGGTCAGTGTTGAAAAGCAGAAAAACTCACAAAAAATATTACTAGGCAATGTTTTTAATCCTTGATGCAATTTACTGAAATTTCAGCTGCGAGTGAAAATAGAAAGAACATTGCAGGCTCAGTAGTTAACATTAATAAATATTGTCATTTTCCAGGACAGAAGCTCAATCAAGCAGACATCAGAGCACTGAATCCCACTGAGTTAACAAACAAAAGTCTTCTTGTTCTAACTCCAGAAGCTGCACTTTGTGCTGCATGTGGCATTGCATTCTCCTTCGGCCTCCCTTTGCTCGCTCAGAAATGCTGCTGAATACATAAATGGTGCGACTCTAGTGGGGTTAGAAGCAGGATGAGGTGGATAAAAAAACCATCATGTAAGTGCAAAAAGGCTTTTTTGGGAAAAAACAAAGAAAGAAATCCATGCTAGGCTAGCTAGCTCTTTAATTTTTTATTTGATTGTATGAATGAACTCATTGTGCCTTATGAAATCAATCTAACAATAAAACACAACAATTTATAAGAGTGAGTCAATAGCAGGGTTGCCAACTCTAATGCTTTAGGCGCGTGACACATGCTTTCACCTTCAGTCTTGTGCTCTCATGCTGCCCAAACTAATCTCATGCCATGGGAAGCCTCAATGGCTCTCCTGTATGAAACTAAAAAAATAGTTAAGTTAAACACGTTTTTTTTTTGTACTCTGGACTCTGAAGATCAGGCTTTTTCTATTTTTCAGCACCAACACCAGCCCATAAATATCACAGATAACAAAGGACAGTTTATGTGCTTAAGTTGCCAGAGGCACACACAGGCCTGTCTGTAAGTACTCACCAGAATGGAATTCTTTTTCGTCAAAGTGTTAACAGGAGCAGAGGTTGTGTTTGTTGCTTCCAGCTGTTTGTAGGAGTCTCTCCTTTTAGTTTTTAAGTACCTGCAGCTTCATAGGGTTGCCTAGAGGAACCATATGTGCTTCTACAAAGCGAGATAATTGAGCGTATTAATGCACCAGGCAAAAATGTGGTAAATTCATTAATTATTGATAACTATTATCTATTCCAGAGACAGAGACAAGATCTGTTTACAATCTAATCACAAAACAGAATCAGTAGTTTTATGTACCTTAGATGGGAAAGCTGTCAAGCACAGAGTCAAAGTTTTACAGTTAAATCATATGTTACACAGCAGCCCTTCTCAGGTTTAGTCCTGAATTACATCACTGAAAGCTCTGTCTGTGACTGTGTCTTGCTTTAGATTTGCAAGACTATACATTACTCAGTGGTACTAACTAACTTAACATTATGCAGTCACCCTTTGGTAAACTGTAAATGTGTGAAATTGCTGTCAAGACAGTTTAATTCAGAACATAAATTCAAACTCATGGTTGCTACAGTGGAAAAGTTGGAGATTCTCAGATATTTCACTTAAAAAAGAAAAACTTTAACTTGTTACTAGCATGAGGGAAAAATACAAAAAAACGTATTTTTAAAAAAATCATCACGTTTGGGTACAATGAATTTAATAGTAATCTTTACAAAGATAATCCCTTGAATGACCTAAAATCTCACCTGTGAGTTCAACTAAATGTCTTCACTAAATTTAAAGAAATTCTCCCAAGGCATTCTGTAAATATTGCTTGCGGGAGAATGTGATGTACAGGCAACCAAAAAATAAAATACCTCCAACAACTGCTGCTTCTGGTGCAGAGGCATAATGTTATTTGCAGTACTTTAATCAGTGATGCTGACGATAATATGTTTTATTGATTTTGTGTGCTTTTTCAGATACACAGTATTATGCAATGGTTTACTTAATACAACGTACAGGTTATCAAATCAGAAAGGTGACTACCCTTTGCCTTTAACCAGCACCCATTCTTTTAGAAAGTTTTACACAGCTTTTAGGTCCTCTTCTCACTATGGATCATTCTTTATTGTTCTGGCTCTAAGTCCATGGTCAGTGTTAAGATGCAGAATTTGGGGCCAGTTAGGTTCCTCACTGCTAGTATTGTGTAATGTAATGTAACCTTTTTGACATTAATGTATGTAATACATTCAAATATGTTCATACACAGTATACCCATTGACTGCAGCAGTAAACACTACATGCTATATTTGCAAGCTATTTTGTCGATTAATGAACTCTTTCCCTAAGCAGCCACAGAAGAAACTTGCTTTGTTTTATGAATATCATATCAAACATATATAATAATAACTTGTTAATTTAGCCGCACTTGGACTGATGTTAAAGTTAAAGTTAAATTGTTTATTAAATTCACATGAAGTGGTGTTTTGTTGCTAAAGAAGTGAGCAATACATATTTAATATAAAGCTCTCTGTTGTATCAGTCTAAGTGGGTGTAGGAGTAAGTTGAGCCTCGACAGATATACTTGATAGATATGATGACGTATAGTGTACTGTAGAGCTGCAGAGATGATCTGTGAGGTTTATGGAGATCCTCTATTGCACAAGTAGATTGCACTTAAAGCTTTACTTGAGGGGGGCAGGTGTCGTCACTTGTTTAAGTCTCAAGAAAGAAGAGTCGGAGAATGAGGAAAAAAGGAAAGTGAGGGATGAAGCTGCAGCCTTGAATGACTGCGCAGCCTGCTATTGGGACGAAAAGATAATGAGAGAAAAATCTCCAACTGATTTGCGCTCTTGTGAGATTCCCCTTGGAAGTTATTTGGCTGTATGTGTCACATGCTTAGAGTGAAAGCAGATGTCTCTGATGTGTGGTAAGAATGTGGCTTTAACAAAATTAAGGACCTCTTTCAGCTAATCTTAAGATGATCATGAAGGAGGTCACTCAATGCATGCTGCCGAGCTTTGGTTGTCCAAGACATTAAGACAAGGAGAAACAGGAGCCGCTCATTTGTAATGAATTATTAATAATGTCATATAATGAATCCTGTCTCCTGTCTCTGTGGGGTGCCTAGAGACACTGGAATTGCTGATTGCTCTAACTTCAAATGAATGTATTGCATTTTGCATTAACTTATAAATATAGTCATGAAGGAAGTGTCTGGACTCATTAGTTTGAGCTATTTACATGCCACTATGTATTAGATAAAAAGCTACATACATTTTACAAATTTGCAAATAATTATGCTCACAACACAGAAAAAGCACTATTATCCAAATTTTACTGTAGTACTGGGTTTAAATATTTGTAGTTCTATCAGCAATATACACAATGCCAAATCTGTAATGACAACAGAAGCTGGAAGCAGCCAGTTAATGTGGGGAAAAAAACACAAACTATATAGGATGCCTTTTTTGCATAATTGTGTGTTAGTTTATTTTTAAGTATTAGAAATTAACCTTCATTTACTATTGGTCTTGCTGGGAATCATGCTATTTACAGAATTCATTCAATGCTTGCCTGGTGCTACTGACGAACATCTGTCTTTAGCGCAGTGGTTCTCAAACTTTTTTTGGTATGTTCCACTTTAGAAGCCAAAAAAGCCCCACACCACACAAAAATGCACATCCAGGAAGAATGGACCCAGCATCCAGGATTGAATTTTATTCAAATAAAGGTACATATTTTTGCAATAGTATCAGCAAACATTTTGCTTGTTTCTTTTTCACATAAAAACCATATCTATTCCCTTTAGTTTCACTTAAGACATTTCACTATTTTCAGTATTGTGCACACCCCATCTGCAGTGACTCTGCACCCCACCAGTGGGACCTCACAGTTTGGGAACCTTTGCTTTAACTGGACAGAATTTCTTTTAGTATTAAAACAATTTACAAGTATATCATTTTATATGTACGGTAATCAATGCACCGTCCAGCTATTATGGGTTGCCGTTAGAAATTAACAACAAGGAGCTGTAAGGTTATTGTTGCTTTGACAAAAGCTATGAAGAAAAGTAGACAGTTAAAGGATTAAAAATATATAGTTTTTACTGGTAGAAAACTCAACAAGCAATAAAAGTTTGCTTTGAGGGGTGAGACAAATCAATGATCCTATGCAAGGAAATCTTTCATGAATTTGAAGTGGTCTTTTTTATGTAATTTTCACAGTCTGGTATAACAGTCTGGTATGGGTGAAGTGTTTACCAAATGGTATCAGTGCCCTTGTGAGAGCAGAGAATAATAGCTAAACATAAATATGTAGTAGAATTCTAGTTATGTTATTTCAAAAGTAAAGGAAATTATTGTTATAGTAAGTGTTCTGAATATGTGAAGCTGTCACTGGTGCAACTTAAGTACATTTTATATGTAAATGAGGTACATACATCTATCTGCCATCTTAAAGTCCAAATGAGGGAGCATTTTGTTTGATTATATATGTTGTGGGTAGCTGGGACTCATGAGCTGGTCTAGAAATAAGTACCAGAGAACAGGAGCTGTGTGGGAGCTGTTGGAATAGTTCTACCAAGCATCAGATAAAAAAGCCAATGAGAAGGACTACCAAGGCATTTCACCATTTTAGAGTCGGCTACAGTACTCACTGACATGTTTATGGTTTGCAGTTCTTCACAGAAATATTACCATCAGTGCATCATCATCAGATGACTTTAGTTCACATGAAATAAATGGGGTTTGTTTGATCCTAAAACATATTAAATGTAAATGTGGATCATCATCATTATCGTCATCTTCTTCATCATCATCATCATCATTGCCTGTTTGTCCAACCAATAGTCAAAATTATCTAGTTTACTGAAATTCAAGACAAAGTCCTGACATTTGGGAAGCTGTAACCAATGAATGTGCAAAAATTCCTGTAGATTGATCAGGTAATAAAATAATAACTTAGGGATAAAGATCTATGCTTACTGACAATGACCAACTGCCATAATTGTAGGCTTCCAGATATTTCATCTAAAGTAAATTATACTGCCAGTGGTAAATATGTACTGTATGCACAAAACAGAGCATGAGTGACGTAGTAGCTCATCCACCTCACGATCCCTTGCAATTCACAGGGGGTCATTGTAATTTATGAAGCGCAGAAAGAAAGTGATGCATTTTCTTTTTATTGGTTTGCTATATTGCACAAACTAATGAGAATTAAAATCCACTGAGAAGTCAAGGAGGCTTGCAAACAGTCACATTAATCTTGTTCACCACCAAATAAAAGTGTTTAAGTTCAGGAGTATAATGACTACATGGTTAATAGTAACCATGGCCATAAAAAACCTGAAATATGTCAATGCATCATGTCATAGTTTTGATCATATTACTAATGTAAGCATAATGGTGATAGGGAAGTCCCAACTCTGCCTTTCTAATATGGGAGTCAACCAGGAGGACCACCAGAGTCAACCAGGAGGACCATGACCTTATTAGTCATGACAATCTTCATCGTCATGACTAATAAGGTCATGACCATCGACAGAAAATCTGTCAGTATGAAAGAAATAGTGAATATAGGAATAGCAGCAGTGGAATGTTGCGAACTAAGGATCAAACTTGCATTTGTAGAAATGGGAAGTTGTGCTGATGAACCAGGTTATTGCTCTATTATCACCCACCAGGACCCATGCGACACCCACGTCACAGCCCTAGTTCTTTTCCAGCCTTAACTTAAGACACTATTGTGCTATAAATAAAATTAATGAAGAAATTTATGTATAAATGATGGCGAGGCCCATGAAAACACTCATTTTGGGAACATTTCAATCCAGACCGATACTCATAGGGGTTGTGATTCTTTTGAAAAATGGAAAAGTGCCTGCAAAACAACAAATTTGACCTTGAACACAGTTAGGGTGTAGAGCCATTGGGTAAACACTATTTATATGTTTACTAAAATCTGACCAAGGATCTAGGAGGTGTTTTGATTCTTGTGAAAACAAAAGAGTGCATAGTGAATGAAAAATATGGCCTTGACCTTGAGCAATATGAATAAATACCCACTTGGTGATCAAAGTGTGTAAGTTTCATTAAAATCTGACCAATACCGTTGGAGGAGTAGTGATTCTTGTGACTTGCTGATGGAGGGACAGACAATGGACACCTTGCCATGGCATCAGCTCATCAGTCCTTTGGTTAGATAAGCTAAACGATGTTTTGCTTCATTCATTAGGATTATTTACTCATATTGCAATCAAATTTTCTGCCCAGCGTTTGGAAACTGGTTCTTTAGAGGCACAGAAGTAAAGTCCATAGAATGGCCTCAAGCATATGTGACTGGATAATAAAGAAGAAGACATGAAGAAAATAGTTTTGGTTGATCAACTACTTGATTTTAAGTTTGCCTAAATGTATAGCATATCACCTCAGAATTATCACATTCAAAGCCAGAACTATGTAAAGGTCAGGTTTTTATGTTTTCAGTTATGATTTTCACTCACTCATGTATACTATTGATGTTGATGTTGGACAGTTAAGCATTTACATTTTTAACATGCTTTCTGTCTGATTTTCAGTAGTAGATGAAAGCAGTGATAGAGTGAAATCATGGATAACCCACATGTAAATGCAATTATTTCTTGGTTGCAGTAGATTTAGACTTTAGTGTTCCTATTTACACACAGCAAATTGTTAAAATGATGTATGGGGTATGTGAAAACACACACACACACACATGCAGTAGGAAAATTTGCTTAATGGTGGGAATATGGCATTGATTAAAATTATTATTACCACCAGTAATGATATTATGTAGAGTTAATAAGGATAAGTGGTTAAACCACTGCCCGCTGACATAGTTACTTAATAAATATAATAGTTTCTCTTTATGATATGTAATGTTATTGAAAGTAATTTTAAGGGAGAAGTTAATTTAAAATGAGGTAATGAGGTATCTGATATTAGGTAGGGACTAAATTATAAATAAAGTAGTGGATAAATTAATGACTCTAAAAGCAGAACTTGAAGAGAAAATGTGCAACATATGAATAAATGTAAATAAGCAGTAACAATGATATCAAAGCAACTGATAAATGCATTGGTACATTTAGAATGGTTCCAAAAAGATATAAGGTGAGTTCAGAATCTTACTGAGTACAGATCTGGACTCTTCAAACCATTAAGGATTCATATGACATGATACATTATATATAAATATCTTTGAGATTTAAACATAGCATATTAACTGTGAAATGTAGTTATGAAAAAACATACTTCCAATATATTTACACGTTTAGGAGTTGTAAGGCAAACAATATTTAAAGGAAAAAAAATATTATTTTGTAGCAAACATTTTTTTCTCTGTTTTTAGAGTGACCAAGAGAGGGGGGTGAGGGGTGGGGGGAAAAGAAATGTCAGTGTGTCTGTGACACAAAGATAATTAAGGCCAATTGAGAGAAACACGAAGCATCATTATTCGTTTTAATTCTGAGGACATGTTTTTGTTTTTTTTTTGAAGTGAGGCTTAATTCAGTCCTGAGAATTAAATTCAAGTTTGTACTTCAAGAAAAGGTTTTTCTTTTCTTTGTTCAGTCTTTGTTGATCCAACAGTTCATCACATGGGCACGTGCCTGGGGTGTTAAATCGATTACCATGCCAGAGCATGGCCTTTTCTTTGGTTTGTGAGGTTGAGCTGTTGTCTGAACAGTGTCAATGTTGACAGGTTTAGGGTCAGGCGAGAAGGTCCCTTTAATGCATTGTGATCTATAGGGATGTGGTGTACTCCAGGATGAGCAAGATATAATTGTCCCATGAAGGTGTATGTTGGAAAAAAGGTCCTTCTGAAAACCTGCCTAACTTTACTCACGTGACTTGTATATATTAATGCATTTCTGTAACAGCAAAAATGCAGTTTTGATTTTGACCAGTTTTGCTTTCTGTATATTTTGCACATAATTTTAGACCCAACTGGTGCACTTTTCATAAATATATGTTTTTGTCTGCTTGGTATTCTGCTGTTGTACATGGTACATTGTGCCCTCTGATTACCCTCTCTCTCTCTTTTTTCTTGGATATATATAATTTTATGTCCACAGAGATTCAATTACTGGTTGAACATTGTTGATTTATGTGACTATTCAGTGCTGCCTGATTTAAAATCATGAGAAAATACAGGAAATATGCATTCATCAATGGCACTAAATACAATAATGAGGTGAAAAGATAGTCAGAAATAAAATGGTTGCTTCACCATTTGGTGAATTATCCTTTTTTCCATCTAACTAGCTAACTCTCTGTATGGAGGAAAATGTAGTTTTTATGTCCTTGAACTTCTGCCTAGTTTAATAAATTCTAATTAGATTAGAACAAGAGAATGCATCAAAAGACAGCATCTTTCCCTTTGCTGATTAGAGTAGAAAAAAATATATGCATATTGCAACATTTGCACTGAGAAGTTCATTAAAGCTGATTTCAGAGAAGTGCAACAGAAGTGGAAGGAAACGGTTTTGTCATTCAGGCTCACAAACATATCTCATTTTGTGTGTTGTGCAAAAAATACAAAATAACCAAATGGTTACCTTCATATGAGGAGATTGATTTTTTTTTTAGTGTGACAGCAGTGAATAAGTATTTTGTTTATTGTATATAGATTATTTAATGCGTGTAAAGCCACATTTATTCATCATGACAATTTCAGAATATGAGTTTACTGCAAACTCTTTGATCCTTTAAACACTCAGTGACACCAAACACAAACAAACTGGGAGATATTAAGTAGAATGCTTGCCATTACAAATTATTTTCTGCAAATGAACTGCTTCTCCTGGTACCATCAGTGAGTTGATGAATGGTTATGCTTTAAATCACCTTCATTTTTAAGGCTTGCAGCACTTTTGCCTCGAGGCAAAGACCTTAGAGCTTTGACTGCATATCAGACAGGTACATCGACAATAATGTGAACTAGCTGACAATAGGTCAGACAGGCTATTCAGCCAAAGCTATTGGGCGGCTTGGGTGTCATGAGCCTTTAAAAGTCCACGTTCCTCTGCAGTGAGTGTGTCACCCAGCTCCCTATTTCAGAGCTCCGCAGAGCACAGCTGAATGGACAGCAGCCATTGTGTGCCCAGATAATGCACTTCAATCATCCTTAATGTCATCATAGCCAAAAAGGCCTAGAAGCTCACTGGAAGAGTTTTTATTTTCTTTTATATCCAAGACCAAAAATGGGAGCTTTAATAACAAGATTAAGGAGTGTGATTGTTTTGCATGCAATTATGCTGTATAAAAACTGTGTTGTGTGTATGAAAAAGCAAATGTGCAACAGTGTGGCTGTTTAAGATGAATATTTGTTGCATCCTCCAGGTGGAAACCAGTTAAGTGATCATGCTAAAGTAAAAGCTGATTTAACATAATTTGTTGTGTTCAACATTTTTTTACATAACACTTTATATTCTGGACATGGTAGGCTGTAGGGAAAGCTTGTGGTGTGGTAATCAATTCCATACGATGGCCAACGGTAAGATGTTGAATGGCTAATTGACCACAGTAATGGTGCATGTCTATGTGGTGGTGGACGATGGAGATGTGCACATTAAAAAACAATTAATTTCCAATACTAATGTCACTCTTGGCTGACTCTGTTGCTGCATATAACAAGGAGCTGTCACTGATAAGTCATTTTGTACTTTATCTAGGATTTGATCCAGGGAAGGCAAAGTTAGAAGGTCTTTTTGTTAGACTGAGGTATATTTCAGTGTTTCCTTTTACGGAGTTACGTGATGAGAATTTAGTCTCCTCTTTTGGTTAATGAGTTATTTAGCATCTCTCCTTCTTTCTTTGCAAAGCCTCAATGTCATGGTCTGGTCATGGACTGATTACATTTTCTGCTTCAAGCTACTGAGCAAAATTTCTTTTACTCTTGTTTACACTATACTATTTCAAGCTTCAGCATTCAACTTTGCACTTTGCCAGCTCCACATGACGAAGAGACATCATTTTGAAATTTTGAATAATTTTACTAGCCAGAAATCATGATATGACTCCAATAAAGGCAGTGGGTTCAGCCATCACTGATGAACATTGCTTTTTGGTTGTTGGATGTTTTTTGGCAAATGTTTGCATAGCTCTTTACTTTGAGATTATTATTTAACTCAATGCAACTGTATTAAAGTAATAAATAAATAAATATAAAATATACAGTAATAGTTTGATCAGCAAACCACAGTAACCTAATCCCCCCTATGATCTATGTGTAAGAGAAAAGTCTGCTAATGCAATTAATGTTCTGAAAGCTGTGGGATGCTACACAAACAGCTTTGGTGTCACATTTTTTGACCAGATTAACCATGCACCTTTTTTTAATCGATGGGCAGATGAGCAGTGTTTGTTTGTGCGTGTGTTATATCTTGCTAGCATTGGCAATATAGCTGTTTGTACATAGACAAACCATGTTTAAGGAGAAAGTCCAAAAAAGACATACGTGCAAATGAATGGAAAGTATCTTTCATTTATTTACTGTCTGGTCTCTTATCAGTTCTTATGAAATTTATTTCAGAGGCTTCTAGTGGATAATAACGTGGGACCTTCTTCAGGATATAAAAAAACCAAAAACATCATGAATTAATTATTCCAGTTTTTTTTAAGGCATCCTTCCTTTTCATATTTCCCACAAGTAGTTTGCCCCACTAAAATAACAATTATCACTTTATAAAGACTCAGCCTAATTTCAGAAGCGCTATTCAGCATAATTTAAAATCAAGATAATGCTTATTTGCTCTGTTACTTTGGTATTTAGCTTCTTTTGATATGCAGTTACAAGTTTGAAAAACATTGTAGATAGAGGCAATAAACCAGAAATGTTTACCCAGCACCATTCATTGATTGCTGTTAGACCTTTTTATGGTTATTGTGACAGAAAATGATGAATGTTCTTCATTCAACTTTGCTTTTTTTGTGGCAAAAAAGAGAAAGACAGGAAGTGATATTTGACAGAAGTTAAAATAGGCCATATTCAAATGCAGTGCACGGTAAGTTTGTGTGGTGTGTTTTTGAACATAATGGGTTTCCAGAGATCATCAAGCGGTTAAATCCCTTGATTCTTGAACTAAATGCTCCTCTTGTCCTGGGAGTGAATCCCCACAGAGCTTTCTCACCTATGTTACCAGTTCTGTCTCCCTCAACACTTTATAAAAGCCTAAACACAGAATAGAGAAGGACTGCCACCCTTATTTTAAAAAGAAAGGCATTTTTTTTTATAGATTTAGAGAGTTTAGAGAGTTCGCAGCTTTCTTTGCTCAGAATAAAAGGGAGATTTGATTAATTCAAAATTAATAATAATAAAATGATGACAAGGAGTATGTTGCATATAGTTTAAGGAATACTGTTTATTTATTTTGGTTAAATCCTTATCCCATTTTAAGTTAAGGCAAACAATGTTTTATTTGGTGCTAAAATATAACAAATGCCATGAGAACTCACCTTAAATGTGAGCTAGAGCTGTTGGCCATCTGGTTATGTTTGAAGAGTTATATCTTGAAGGGTTGCATTATAATGTCTCCATGCAACTTCTGAGGACAAACATACAGTCAAATATAAAATTATTCTTAAATTAATAAAGCCTAAATTCTGTCTGTGCTTCATAATAAATACAAAGTTATTACAATCCAGTAGATGCAGGCATGGGTAGAATCTTGTAATAACTGTGATGGTCTCATGGTTCCAGACTTGGCTCAGAATCCATTAAATGAAAATCCAACTGCACTGTTGTTGTGCTCTGCCTTGTCTGAGGACATTTCCGCATCGCTTCTACATCCTTGTAATTATTTTGGAGAGCGTATTTGGTTTAACATGAGCTTAGCCAATGAGCCAAGACAGGGCATGTTGCAGGCATCTTCCTCATGACTAACTTGCATATGACACAATGTTCCCTGTGCTGATAGATGCAGGGTGGCAGTCTGAAGCAGTGGGTTTTACCACTGCAAAAGGATCAGACATGATTGGTGCTGTGGAAAAGCTGACAGCATGAATTATGAAAGTCTCATTAGGGCCTGTTGGAAATGATTTATCTTGCTACGAAATATGGCAATATGACCACATTTGCTTCCATGGTTACAGAGTTCATATTGTGTTTTGCTCATTTAATTTCTTAGGTGTATCATTTTCTGTTTATTAGTGAGGAAATTCCATGGACGGCGAACCATGACTCTATTAAATCGAAGGTCACTACTTGGTATGCCAAGCAAAATGGCTCAGAAAAGGACAAGGTAGGCTCTTTGAAAATTGGCTGCAGTCACAAAGGTGCTAAAAAATGTGTCATGTTTCTCACTTGACAGATGCATTGCTTGGCATGGTGGCGTTGAGCTTGGCTGTGCGTGTGACTGCCAGGTCATCTACTGTAGTTGTACGTTTTTAAACTGATGCCAAGAGTTGCTGCCATAGTTTTTCAATGTCCCTTAGCTGGAGCACTGTAGTAAAGCATATCTGAGTGAATAATTTTACAAAATTTAAAACACCATATTAAGGACATATCCTGCTGGTAGAATAAATAAATAAATGATTCTCTTGTTATGAGATGATTGGCCAAAACAAGAGAATATTTAATCAAATGCCTGAGACTGCTGTCCCAGATTCGAATCACCCCGGTATTTCAAACAGTGTACAGTGTTCGATGCAATTCATATAACCTGACTTCTCTTTCTGAAATGGTTTCATTAGTAATCAGCTTCCATCCTTGTTTCTGTCAGTGCACAGTAGTCCTTTCAGTTGTGTCCCTGCAGCAGCCCCACTTTTAGTCACGGGTGGTTCAACAGTGTCGCTTTTTGAAAAGGCTGGTGATTTTGCAAGTTATAAGCTGCAATCTTGGCATTGCTTTCACTTTAAAATGCTTCATAGGCGGATCCATTTTCTGATAGCATCATGCAGCTGAAAGCACGACACATACAGTACCTTACACTATCAAGCACGGGTACATCTTCTTAAAAACCTAGAATATGTAACTCTAAAATGAGTGTCTATCTTTTTATTTGTTTTTTTTTCTTCTTAAGAGAATCAACATGCTGTCTACTTGTCAGTGGTTGACACATAAGCATTAGTTAACAACCACAATAATGTAGATTATGCTCTTTTCTCATCATTGTAGTATAATTCATTCTTTAGACTATGAAATTAGCATCTGAACTGTGTGGCTTTTGATAGTATACATGTTCAGATCAGTGAAAATAATATGAAAACAGACTGCTAAAGCCTGCTCCCTAAAGTGTATGGAAAAAGAGGAGGAATGATCTGCTCACAGCACCCAGCAACAGGGCTTCTTGATGCAGTGCTTTGATAACGTCAGAGCTCCATCTAGGTTACTTTGTGAGGTACTGCTCAATAACCTTGTGATTTAACATTGTGCTGTAAATTATCAATGCAATCTTCACTCATTTGCCTACACATCAGTGATGCAAAATATATTCTCTCTACTAAGAACAGACTGCATTTTGAGTGCTTGTCTCACCACACTTGCTCCATTTTTAGGCGACTTCACATGACTTTTCAATGAGGTGCAGTGGCAGTTGCACAGAATTCTAATTTGGCTTCAATCTAAGTCATTAGGAAAGTCAACAGGAAGCAAACAGATGGCAGAAGGAATATGATGGATAATTGTGTGTCTCAGAGGACAATTCGTAATTTGTATCTGATTCTGTGCAACCCCCTCATTTTCTTAATGAAGGACTAATTGAGTTTTTTACATTGGCTCAAGCATATGGTCCCACCAATAGTGAAAGGTTTCTATAATGGTGGTAAGGAGATATCTGAGGACACCAGAATAGATTTTTTAAGACTGTTGCTGGATAGGCTAACATGAAAGACTCGGTTTGGACATAGGCGTCTATTCATGAGATAAATTATGATGCATCTTCATTACATCATAATCATCGTTATGAGTCATTATCATCATATTTATATTTTTTTGTTTTACATTGAAAAATAATGTTCCACAGTTTGTCTAAAACACTGATAATTTGAGAGAATAAAATGTCTTGTCCTGTCTCTAAAATGTTTGAATAAAAAAGATAGTAGTATAATCTGTACTTTGAATAAATGTGTATTTGATGTTTTTATGTCGTGTTATTATTATACTCTCCACTGTAACACATAATGACTGATTTTCTTGAAAGTGTTTCCTTTTTATGTTTATGAAAATGTTTCTTCTTTCTTTACTGCCATTTCCTTACAGTTATGTTTCTTTTTTGTAGAGAAAAGTCCATGGTCCAACAAAACAACCTCTTATATTTTTTCTGAATTGATGTTTAGATTTTAATTGTAAAAGTATTGAAAATTAGCTTTAAGCACAAACCAGATTTTGTTGAGTCATAAATTATAATACAGCTATTGCTATGTGCTCATTCTTATCTTTTTGAAAGGGTAATGTCTTTTGTCATAGCATCTTTGAAATAAATTTCCAGTGCAATTTATGACTCAAACAGAAGTCCAAAATATATTCACACAATCCAGAAATATGACTACATTTTACCAAAATTTGTCAGCCTCAGTAGCTTAGCTGTTGAGTAATGGATCAAAGTCAAGCCTGGGCTAGGGAGGTATTTCTCTTCTTAGTCTGTGTGGACCCTTGTCTCTATTTTTGAGAAATTACAATTTTCAAAGTGCAGCTGTAATGAAGTGCCTCTCATTAAAAGCTGCATTTGTGACAGTCAGTCAGTCAGGCAGGAATGCATGGAGGGCAGTAAGTGAGGTACCCCTGATAGAAGCTACTCATAGGGACTTTGGAGTAAAGGCTCATTTCATGCAAGGTTAGACACATCAGTCATTGGACATGGGTCTGGCTTTTACTACCTTTCAATAAAATTACACATGAAACGTGTCCACACACTGAAGATGAACCTGGAAATGAAATGTCTACCACTGGACTCTCTGTGACTGGCATGATCACTTTCAGTGTTAAAAACTGACTGTAGGCAGTGGGCCAAAGCCTTAATGTTGACAAAGGTCATGGATCCAGGGAACTTGCATTCTCTTAGATAGTATGCTAGATTTTAGTTTTTAATGTGTATTACATGTTGTTAGTAGTAGCACATTAATTCATTCAAGCATGAATATCTTTGTAAATATGCCCACTAATTAAGCTCAAAAGCATCACTGAGCTGTAATGGGTCAGGAGAGCTTTAAACTCACCAAATCAGGCTCATATAAATAATTTGGCTTGAGTATAAAAATACTGTCCCACAGAATTCATGTTTGCACAACTCTGGATCTGCAATGAAGACCTGTGTGATGGCTGCAGCACATGTGATAACACTGGTGTCTCTAATTCTGAACTATGGTATTCTTTTAATATAAGCACCATGTGTAGTAATCTGAGGTTATAGCCCAATGGCGACAAGGTTGTTGTGCCCAAATGTCTATAATCGGAATAGACATTTTGTTGTAGTTTGGCCATTTTTTTTTTGGTTTGTTTGTTTTTGTCTTGGCTGCTCCATGGTTGCTATGATTGTTTCTGCATGGAGCACTGGCTTTTCTAACAGCTCCACCTCTGGAGATCAGCTTCCAAAGCTGAGTGGAACAAAAGAGTTATTTTTCTTTCTTTTCCACAGTGTCCAGACATATCTAATGTAAGATCACCTTACAAAAGAGCATTACTCACAGCCACTCAATCAGCTTCTTAAAGTTAAGAGGAAGGTACTTTTGCCTAAAAAAGCCTAATCTGATTCCCAACCTTTTTATTACTCACCTGATTTGTTGATAATCCCTGGGAAGCAGGCAAAATGGCTTCCATTACAAACTGATGGCACAGCATGGTGGTAGAATGCAGCCTTTGCATGCACCTTTTAAAGGATCTTTTTTTCACTTACTGGAAGTAATTGCTGGTTTGATGTAGGAGAGTGTTACTGAATGGAATGCTAATTCTGCATCTCCCGTTATCGAATTAAGAGCTTTTAAAAATGTAAAATGGGAGAGACAGGAAAAAAGTGTCTGTAATCATTTGTCTGTGCTTGTGTGTGAGTTTGTGCATGCAGTTTGTGACAACTTTGATTTTTTAAATTATTTTTATAATAACTGTTAATAAAGAAGATGTTCCCAAAATAGCACAGTTCAGAAGGGGCCACCTGGTCACAGAGACATGGATAGATAGACTGAATTGCAAGTAACTGAATTGTACAGGCTATAGGTCACACTGAAGGTAGAAAAATTTTGAAATAATTTATTGTGGTCTCATTTTTTATACTGGAAAACCCTGGTATTTTAACAGGGGTGTGTTCACTTTCTATATACAGGATGGGTCTGGTTGTTTTATTGTCACATAGCGAGTTGGCAAGTGGCTTACTCATACAGTGTGTTCATGGAACATTAATTAAATGGTAATTTAAAATTAAGGCCCAGACGTAGTTAATTATTTCCTCCAAGGTGTGATAGATAGATAGATAGATAGATAGATAGATAGATAGATAGATAGATAGATAGATAGATAGAATTCCACTTATTAATTTACATCATCCATGTACACTGTATCCACATAAAAATGTAAAATTATTATTTTGCTGGCCTCATCCTGTTCAGTAAATACTAGATACTTAATTTTCACCATCTCCACAGTCTGATAGATACATGAGTATCTCTGAGTACTCATGAGTAATACAGTTTTGCTTTGTGGTAATATTGTTATTATTTCAACTGCTAGAACAAAATAATTTTTCAAATATGAGATAAAGTATTTCTTATCTTGTCTTTTCTCATATGACAACTTACTGTAACATCTTCATGCAAATTGCTTCTTCATTTAAGTGCAGTTCACTTCAGTTCACCACACTACTTTCATGCATTAACTATAAAACAAAACATGCTGTTAATAAAGTATTTTGAATCACGTTTGTCATGCCCTTTTCTTAAAATGCGTTGCCTGTTGTGGAAGGAAATTTAGTTATTGTTGATTTGTCCACAAGAATGTTTTTAAGTAAACGAAATTCTAGAAATTCCTGTATTTGTAATTTTTCATTCCAAAATAAGGCTAATTGGGCATCATAATAGTTTCACAATGCAAGCTTTAATTCTTTCTCAAAAAATGCATGCTTTGCCAGTGAAGTATTACATCAAGGTTATGTGCAAGATAAACAAAGTGAACGAATCAGTCACTGCATAACAGCAAAGAAAGGTAACAGTGATGGATTTTTCTAAATGGCATTCTCTCTCCTTTGTTGTTGAAGCGTGATGGATATCAACAATAAGTATTCTTTTAAGTCCTGACTGTGAGACAGACATCTCATAAATCTTAAACTTAATTTTCTTTCAAGCACACTTCTTAAAAGTTCTGAATACTGGACAAAACTTCAAAATAATGCAGTCGAAAACTGAAGAAATGTTTCTAAGTAATGACATGCTAAATACATCATCTGTGTTCTCTGCCTTGTAATTGAGTGAAGGCACAGTGTTTTGGGTGTCTTTGACAAATGACAACAGCCATTCCCTCCAGTTATTAAAATTCTGGTTTGTCTTTCATATTTATTGTTACATGGCTGGAGGCTTGAATACAATCCAGAGTAGTTCAATTAAACCTTATTTGCCTGTACTTTTCTGGTGTCATGTTTTGGCATCTTGCTTTTTTTCATTCTACCTCAGGCTCTCTAAACACAACATTAAGATTAACATCTTGGCTTTGTAGTATCAAAAGAGACTCCAATCTCATGGACTTAAAACTGAGATGTCTTATGTGCTAAATCAGCCAGTTCTAATTTGTGTACCAACAGGTTGAGCCTTTTTAATAGCTACCTGTCCAGGCTGATTTAGATATAATTACTCAAATATCAGCCACAAAATGATGACTCTTTGATTATGAAGAAAAACTTCTATTTAAAAATTTTTTTGATTCATACAGTACGTGCACTCTAATAATATCTTACTGACATCACTCCTAATGACATGCTGCAGTGCCTTTTTTGTACTGTTGATCAAGAGTTGCTGATTAGGTGTGATTGACTGTAAGGCTAATATCACTGCTGAGTTGATCAATGTTTTGCAAGGCAAATAATCAGCCCTTGAAAAAGTATGATAATGATCAATGATCCCTGAAGCCAGTCATGTTGATTGGTATCTAAAAAGGACAATATAGAGTCTAACAGCCTCTGGAACCATATGTCCTTCTTGAGACACAAACTGACCGGGATCTTTTTCTTCTATGAAATGGGATATAATAAACTTGAATCTTTATGTTTTGCACTTTTTTTAAAAAAAAAAAATCCTTGTTTACAATGAATCACACTAAAAAGAATTTCCATTAAAAAGACATAATTTTAAGGGTATTGTTTACATCCATCCAATCCCACTGAGCCAAGTGGCATGAGAGTGCTACTGCTACTGCTTTTAGTGTTTTGTTTCACTTGTATAATTAATTAAAAAGCAGTCTACACAGTTTTTTTAATTTCCTATGAAGTAGCAGGCATTTAGGCTGACTAAATCAGACAACCCTTTTATTCTGTCAAATGAGGAATTGGTTCATGATTCAAGACGCCACAGGGTAGAGCATGAAACATAGTAAAGCAATAACATGTCAAAGTATCTACAGCAGTTAGCCTTACATGAGTGAACGTTAGATGAACTGCCTGCTGTTTGTCCAACCATCAGTGTACCTGCTCATTCTTTGTACGATAAAGAGTTCACACTGTGCTTTCTACCTAATTTCAGCAAAACAGATGTGGACATGATCAAATCAGACTGAAAGACCTTTGAACAAGCCTCTAAAGCTTGTTACTTTGTGCAGTCACGGTCCTGAAGATCCCAATCAGCATCAAAAGGCTGCAATGTTTGTTTCTACCTGGCGGCTTTCCCTCCTTTCATTGTACCTTCTTAATATTCTAATTTTTTATGCAAGCACAAGCGCAGTTTCCTTGATGCTGTACTGGGTAGTGATGTTGTTTGAATGTAGCTGCCCTGATTTCTTTATTTATTTTTCTTAATCCAATCATGGAACATGTTTGTTGATGTGATTTGGTTAATGCCAACAGTCTGATGTGTGGATTAGACAACTTTATTGTAGTCAAGTGATTTACCGTATAATTAGTCATATCATTTCTTCCTTTCTATGTAACATGATCAGATCAGATCAGATGACAGATTTCTCCTTCTGTGCCTCACTTTGAGGGAGGTCAGTCTTTCTAGGCTTTTAGCTTGCTGTTGAGACTATAGGAAAGCGAGTCTACAAACTATATTAGAAGTCATAATTTAAATGCTCTTATCTACGGCTGATGCATTGTATTGTCTGATGTACTAACATAAGTTATGTGTAAATCTGTTGTTAATGCATCACCTGTATTGCTTATTTGCGAATGATAAAATCACCTCATTAGACTCACACTGCCATAAGTAATGCTAGATTTTAATTAAAACAAGACTTCAAAAACAATTTGCATGAGCTATTTACAGCATGATAGATTTTCTTAAAACGGCTGATGCAAATTCTTTTTTAAATTCAATATTTCTAGCATCACTTTTCTCGGTGTCGCTTCAAAACACTGTACTCATTGTCTCTTTGTTCCTCTATGGAAAACAAAGAGGGCATGCATTGTAATGACTACAGCTCAGAATACATTTGTCTAAGCCTCATAATATTTTCAACTTGGTCAATCAAAAAGAAATCACACAAAGATGACAAAGTGCTGAGGAAACCGTGGATCAATAGCATGTTATGTCCATGACCCCCTCCTCTGTGGCTTTCTGATGGCTTACACATTTTTACTTTCATTTATTTTTGTTTTCTTTTTTGGGTGTGCAGGTGGTTGGGAGGGAGGGAGTTGGTCTAATGAAGTGTTAGAGTCTTTAAAAAACAATGTGAGTTTATCTGCATGTTTGCTATGTGTCTACGCTGTGCTTTCAAGCTCAATTAATACTTCCAACTCACCCTTATAAATTTGTTGCATTGTTCTATGCCATAGAGAAAAGGACAAATTAAATACAAACTTGTGTGGTCTTTGTTTCTAGCCATGTACTGCAGTTGCTTCGAATATCCTGAAAACAGTATGTAATAAGCTTTTGTTCTCAAAACGTCATGTTTAAGCCTAGCTTTCATATGAACCTCTATTCTGTCCCATAGAATATGGAATGATCGGAGAGCATACAGTAAAAAGTCAGCGGCCAAGATCAGTTCATGACACAAAGGCCCTGCAGGAGCAAGCTGAATCTGCTAAATTTATGGCACAAACTGGTAATACAATAGTTATGTTTCTTTACTTTATTTTGTCAACTAAACTTAATTTCATCATGCATGCTCTCTCTTGTACTGCACCTTTTAAGTGGAAATGTTTTGCATTATTATTTTTCCTACTCATTCTCTATTGCTACATATGAACAAGAAAGATAAATTTCCCATTTCTCTATGAGTATTTACTTTGAATATAGAATATAATTGGGTTTTGTGGGTCTGTTTGTTTTATTGTCACATAGTGAGTTGGCAAGTGGATTACTCATACAGTATATTCATGGAACATTAATTAAACGGTAGTTTAAAACTAAGGCCCAGATGTAGTTAATTATTTCCTCCAAGGCGTGATAAATTAAATGTCATTCAATGAAAACCCACCCCTTCAGCCAAATATGAAATACATACTTGGCAAAAATTGAACTGATAGATGTTCCCCTTAGAGATAAAATGAACCTATATGGTATGATCAAGTGTAGCAAATTAAAAACTTATCTAAATTCATTATGTCTTTTAATAAAATCAGAAAGTAGTTAAACAAGTTAGGTACAAATCCAAGCAAAATCTTTATTTTGCTTTCATTATTTAGTTTTTTCTTGTAGTTTTTAGTTATGTTTTCTTTAATATATCTAGAAGACTTTTTCAGTGGGTGGGTTTAGACATAGCTATTATTGAGATTTTTTTTGTTTGTTTGTTTTTTTTAACTTTAATTTTTTGGGAAATGTTTTGTTTTTTATGTGTTGTTTTATTTAAATTGCTGTCATTGTTTAAAAATTCCTTTCCTTTCATTGTCATTTTAATTTGTGACACACTATACATGCATACATACCCGTACTAACATATGCTCATTAACATCTCTTCATTTTACCCACATTGTAGGTATGTTGTATCCCTGTCAAGTTGCATCCGCTGTGCTTTTCTGTTTCTCATTCTCACACAATTTACTCTCCCTGTACTGCCTCATTTAACCAATTGATCCACCTTTCAGTCTATTTTATGATCTACAAAATTAAGGGCAGGGTTAAGCCCCCTATTTGGCTGAATCTATGTGTCCTTGTTACAACATGCTGTGAAACTACTTTAAATTCTGATATGATCTGATGACTTACAATGACATAAATGTATTCAGAGCTGAAATTGAAAATATTCCTCTTTGTATTGAATTATTCCTCTAATGCATACAGCCTGAAAGAAAATGAATACTTCACCTGGATTTTTAACTCAATCATAGAACAATTGTTCAATGACTCCACTCATTTGGGAATTTGACTGTCCACTCACTTGTCACCAAATTATTTATTCTTTTTTCATTCTGGCTATTGTGGCTTTGGAAATCACCCCACTGTCTCACCATATATTATAGCTTTATTTAGCATTTCATGGCTTCATGGTACGTTTTGTACCACTAAGATTGAAAAGTTCGGTGCTGTTTCCCCTTAGTTATCTTTAAATTTAACTCAAGACATCTCTAAATGAATGGAAGTGTTATAGTCCTTTACCTAACTCAGCTGCTAGATAATGTTATATGTGATTATTTAATGATGATAAGTCTGCATGTAGAGTTAGGCAACTGCAAATTCTCCCTATAGACTTAAAGGCCTTGACCATAAAAAGAGAATCCATTCTCAGTCTGTGGCTTAAATACCACAGATTACATTTCCTTCTGTACATTCACAATTAAAATTTAAGTGTACTGAAAACCTTTTGCTTTGAGTCACACATGAAAATGGCTGTGATCTGCTGAATAAAATCAGCTAATATTCTCATTTTTCTCTATCCCTGGGAGTTAAAAAGTTGAGCCAGATTAGAAAATTTTTGAAGCCATTGTCTAAAATGTAGAATTTGCTCTAGTGTTGTCAAGGAAACTAGTTTGCTGCAGTGCAAGGAAATCCACATCTAAGACCTCTTTCTGAACTAACACCCATTAAATTCCATTTTACTTTCTCAGATGTTGTCTTTCTTGCATGTCACCATTAAATTCTGTTTGTTTATGGTGATTCTCACTCTTTTTTTTAAACATACCATTATGTTTCATTGAAATGCATGATCTTTTTTAAATGAAGTGAAACACATAGATGTAACCCTAGTGTCTGCTGTTCATTTTATAATCATAGATACACCTTCTCTGTGATCTTTGCATGAATACATGTTTAAATTGAGTATAAAAAGGTAGATTAATACATTTTTCCTGCACTAGAGAAGCAGTTGTTAATGCAACTACTCTCAGTGATTGCAGCCACAAAACACGTGTTGCATACAAATAAAATCACTGGTCAGAAGTATTAAGCTGTCAATTCAGTATTCATTAAAGATCACATAAAGGTAGAATAGACTGTATGCTAGAGTTCTTCTATAGGACACCACCCCACCTCAACGTTACTCATGTTGGCCCCTCCCCATTTTACTCAACCCTGCACACCTTGCCCCACCCTGCCCCATATAAGCCGTATAAGCCCCAGGACCATATTACTGCATTTAACTAGTGTCACCCTTCTCCCACACAGGTGAATCAGGTGCAGAGGAGTGGTCCCAGTGGAGCTCATGCTCTGTAACATGCGGTCAAGGGTCGCAGGTGCGAACAAGAACATGTGTCTCACCATACGGAACACACTGCGGCGGCCCTTTAAGAGAATCAAGGGTTTGCAATAACACTGCCCCTTGTCCAGGTAGTGTTAGCCGCAGATTCTTGAATATTAATGTTTTACACCTTTGTTGTTTATCTGGGAGGAAATGTGCTGTTCTGTTTTAACAAATTTCTGAATGTGTCTATTTAAGAATGTATGCAGTTATGATATAATGAATCTAATGCTTTTTTCTTTGATGTTATTTTGTGAATGTTGTTTTTTCCATTATCACCTTTGTGTTTTCCATTTCATATAACTGTAAATCAATTCATCAGCATTGAAATGGTTTAATGACATGTGGATCTGCATGGAGCCTGGGGAGCATTAGATACTGATATATCGTCAGCTTCATTTTCTTGAAGGTCAACTGTGCATTTTAAAATAGCTTTCTCCAAACACCCTTTAAGACATTTTTTTTCCTCAACCCATGATGGCACAGCAGATGAGTCACTGGTAGTCAGGTATCAGCATCAGATGGTTTGCTGACTGGTGATTACAGCATGCTAATGTTTGTTAGAATGAATCTAGTAGGACAGCGTGTCACCATTAGTGATTTTTGAAATTGTTTACTCACACAAATATGTTTATTTAGTAATGAGATTCTGCACTCAAGTTTAGTCAAAATATTTGATGGTGATCATAAGTGTAGGGCTTCTGAGACTGTATCACAAACTCGTAAGTAATTATGGATGATCAAAAAAACAGCTAGTTGCATCCTCTGACATTCTGATCTGTGATGTATTATATCCTGTTTTAAATACGGCAAATGTAAGTGGGAAGTTGGTCATTTTCAAAAGGGTCATTCCTTCGCTGCGCATCAACACTAAGAGATAAAAATAGAATGAGTCACCATTTTAAAAGAGTTTCATTTCACTCATGGTGTGACTCCTCTATGGCCATTAAAATTGAGTTCAAACAGCACCACCCTTACTGCGTTATGACTGCAATCCAAAACTTTCTTTACAATAACAATACAGAAAACGTATCAAACTTAACATCATATAACTGGACTATGACACTTAGGGAAAACTAAGGTAATTAAAATTTTTCATTTTTATAAAAAAAACTAAAAGAGGAAAGCAACAGTATTTTTAATTTCTAATTTACCCACTTGTTTAGTGGGTTCTTAGTTTTGACCATATCAATGCACTCCTGCGGTGTTGTTAAATTGCTTTGTCTGTAATATGTGAAAGATGAGGGATTTGCTCTTCTCTTACTTGTATTTGAAATCTACCACTAGGATCATAGAAGCTGTTTTTCCAGGCTATCCTTAAAAATACTGATACAGCACTAACTTACTGTAGCAATCTAGTACAAACAAATCCAGCCTGGCATGGTGCCACATGAAATACAGAGTATGCATCTAATGTTCTGTAAGGCAGACATATTGATTAGTTCCCTTCACTGTCTGTGTTACACCAAGAGTGGAAGATACATTATGCCTAAAGACACATCACTTTGAGTCGAAAAGAAATCTTACCTTATAGTTACCATCGCTGGAAACAGTAGCATTGCCTGTTAACAGTGTTCTGGGCTCTGCATCTTGAGATCAAGCATGCTGTAAGAAATCCTAGGCCTCCATACGTTTCGATGCCATACGCAACATGATAGATCTGCCAAAATACAGCAACATGTCTACTTTATAAAATAGCCCTTTTGAATGCTAGTCCTTTTACAATCAACAGAACCCATGGCACTTTTCTGCTGAATTTTATTCACTTTATTCTTCAGAAGGAAAGCAGCCCAGGTTACTGCTATTCTGATATTTTACATATCTTCTGTACAGGGTTTACTACAGCCCCAACATTCAGTGTAAGTTTAAAGTTACTGTTACATTTTTAAGCAGTAGCACATAATGAAACAGGTAGAGGTGTCTCGTCAATATAACACATTTTAATTTTCCATATCTATCAAATAAAATCGGGAATACAGGAGATATATCTTTGATGTCATTCCATGCTGTCTAAGAAAGCTGGCAGCCTTTGAATCAGAATCAGAATCAGAATACTTTATTAATCCCCGGGGTTAAATTATTTATGTTGCAGACACTCAGTAAGTATCCTTAAATATGAATATGAAAAATGAAAAATAAATAAATAAATAAATAAATATAATATATGTACATATATACCAAATATACAATATACAATGTGTAAGCATCGGTGGCAATAGGGTATAGGATGAGTATTGTTGTATTGTTGTGCTAAACTAATATTATTATTTCTCACAACACCATCAGGCATTTCAAAATGTGATATTTGGGGAGGCTGGGCTCAACTAAAGTTTGACATCCAAACTGCCATAATTGCGTAACAAACCCATGCCTCTGACATTAAATACATTGAGGTTTTCTGTTCCATAATTTCAGTGAGCTTTGCATCGTAAACACCATGCAGGCATCCCTCTGAACAGAATGAGTAAGCAACAGATTTCTTTCAGAATAAACTGCTAGAGACAATGCACCACCAAAGGTCAAAGGTCTGTATGCCATGTATGCTTTTAATGAGTTTTGGAAGACAGCGACACATACCGAGTATGAACTAGCTACATCACATTGTGGTTAATTGTTATAAAGTTGAATTGGCTGCGTAGTGGTCTTTCTTACAGAAGAAAACAGCAATTTCTAAATGGTACACTCCATAGCTATACCTGCTACTAATTAGTTAAATGGTATGTTAGGTTGGTGTGCAGAATGTAACAATAGCACTGAGGAAAAATAACGTGAAAATTAGAATAAGCAGCACTAAATTAAAAGAAAAGAAAAACAAGATTTTTTTTTTTAAAACACGAGTGTAAGAGATTTTCTGTTTTTAAAAAGCAGAACTCACAAAAGTCAAGATTTCATATATATATATAGGTTTGTGTGTGTGTGTGTGTGTGTGTGTGTGTGTCTGTGTGTGTGTGTGTGTGTAACATTTTAATTTGATTATTAAGCGAATTCAATACAGGTACTTTTTTTATGAAAAAGCTGTCTGAACTTAATTAAATTACCATGTGCCAGATGCAAACTTTCTGTGCAGTAAACGCACTGATTTTATTATTTGAAGGTTGTTTAAAGAACTCGCTCACAAATGAAGGCACTATGAAACAAAATATAAACATTATATGGTGGGTACTGCTGAGTGAAAGAAGCTAGCTAACAAGTTAAAAAGGTTAAATCTCACTGGAAGGCTATGAGAAGGCCAACCAAATCCCAGTTTATCTCAAATTAATGAAAACATTCTTGGCAAATGCAAATACTTTGTCCATCATCTTGTACTGGTCCAAGAATTTCACCTCTAGCAGACCAATACCATTGCTCATGGAAGGTCCCTTTAAATCATGGCTGCTGTTCAGAGAAAAAGCACACAAAGAGGCAGAATCCTATTCCATCTTTGCTAGCTGTGGTGACTGCAAGCTTTGAACTCAAAAATTTCAAAGTAAATGCATCAGTCACCATGGGCCACTTAGCTAAGAGCATCAAAGCAGTGCCAAGAGGCAGGGGCTGGGACAGACAGTAGCTTGCTTCATGGCGGACCATCGGCTTGATCCCAAGATCCAAACTATTCTACAACTGATCCTGAGATCTAAAATTTTGTACTGCAGGACCTTTAAACTTCTGCACAAGCTGTGGACAGGGACCCTTCTGAAGAGGAATGATCAGTTCCCTGTGGCTACAGTACAGTAGTGAGGAATACATTACTAAGCTCCTGTTTGAAAAGATGATTAGTACACCAGATTTTTTGTTTACCCCATATACCCATTAATTCTGCACGTTTGTTTCCCAGTGCCTATAAATGGCTACATCTACATCAATCTATTGCAGGTCTCTGTGTATCATCATTTGATTATTTAAAACACTGAAAATCACATTGAGAGAGGACACTCATTTTGAAAAGCTCTTTAGGAAAGGATTTTTTCTGCAGTATTTACATCCGTATGCTTTATATATAGTACAGTATATATAAAGTAATTTAAAGTAAATAAGGGCATACTTTTAGTGCCAAAAGTATGCTCTTATTGAAAAATATTATTCAGTATTACTTGGGTTTTATACAATCTCATTAAAGTAAGGTAAATGTAAATGTAAATTGAATCAGTAACTGTACTTTAATGTTAGAATCAACCAGCCAACAGCTGAATCAGAAACTAATATCAGGGGTTAAATTTTTACATTTTGAGAGCAATGTGTTAATCACTTCATATCTCTGTGTACATTTAGGAGTACTGCCAAGACAAGACAGGAGGTGTCTTACTTCTGTCTGCCTCTCAGATTTCCACATTTCCCTCTCCAAAGTAAAACTATGAGCCAATAGCAAATATTCTCTGCAGTTCTATGAAGTCTCACCATCTGTCAACCAGAACCCAGCTAAGCTTACACACAAACAAAGTTTATATTTAAATGAAAAAACAAAATAATGATAGTTTAAAAGTTGCATTTCTGTCAAGGAATGATATGTGATATTAAAAATGTATGATATATGTTCCAGATGAGAAAAAATGGCACATGTTACATCATGTTTTAGTAATAAATTTGCTCGAAATATTGGAAATTATTAGAATATCAACTTATTTTAAATTATCCTTAAAGCTGAAAAATAGAAAATATCAGAGGTTGTCGTTAATGAACAGTGGCAATGCCATAATGTCCCAGCAGTTAAAAAGTAACAACATGTCATATATTTGAAATGCTGTTTAGAATTACTTTATTTAAGAGAAAATAACTACCCTTTGCAACACATTAACATTAGTTACTGTAGTATATATTTTGTATCTGATGAAGAAACACATCAAACATGTCATAATAATTTAATACATTTTCTTTTGGATTTATCTGTCCTTTCTGATATGTAGTCTAAACATATCACACTTATTCAGAGGACTGGAACCAGGCTATGGGTTGTCTGTTTTGTGTATAGTCATGATTAGTATGTTAGTGTAATGACAGTTTTCCAGAACCATTGTCAGCCCACATTAACATGAAGGTCCCTTGTTATTAGATTCTCAGTCAACCAAGAAGACTCAACAGACTGTGACATTATGTGGACCTGCTGCTCCTAACAGTTACCTTGGTCTAGAAAGGCTGGAATCTTATTGTTGCTATTCTGTATGTTGGAACTCCCTTGTCAGAGATTGACATTTTTATTGTATTCTGTCTTTGCTACAGTATGATGCATTGTTACTGTGGTAGCATTTGCTGTTATTGTGATAAATGTTCAAAGGAGATTGGAGCTTATGGCTAAGATAGTGAAGCCCCCACAATGTCTGTGTGCTCTGTGTTTTACTTACATTGCTCTATTGCTAATTATTTTTGATTGATTTTGTTACATTTATGACTCAGTGCAGTTTAGTGAGGGGTTTGTTTATGCTGTAGCAGAGACAGAGACATTGATTAGGCCTGACGCCTTTTCTGTGCCCGCAGTACACGGTGTATGGGAGGAGTGGTCACCATGGAGCCTGTGCTCATTCACATGTGGCAGAGGTCACCGCACTAGGACTAGGATGTGTTCTCCTCCCCAGCATGGAGGCAGGGCCTGTGATGGACCTGAGACCCAGACTAAACTTTGCAACATAGCCCTTTGCCCAGGTATCATCTGTCTGCTATCTTAATCTGTTAGACATAATTATAATAACAGTTATGAGTAAAGTATGGACTCATTTTTAAAGATAAGTTCTATAAAATGCAATACACCTTATATATTACTGATGCATTACTTTAAAGGTAAGTAAAAAACAAGTAAATGCAGGCTATGTAGTGCATAAGTAATTGTGCTTACACAATAATGCGGTTTAGGTAAGCCTGTTGAGAAGGACTACAGTAATACTGACGTCAAAATCACTTACCCGCAATTGCCTGTGAATGGCAAGCAGATTAGTGATGATGAGTTTCTCCACACAGTAAATGTTAGCTTTGCTTTGAGTCAGTGAAAACCACTCAGTTCCAGATGCTTTTCCTCTACCTAGACAGAGAGCAGCAGCAGTATGTGTTTAGGACTCTTGAATGATATGACTCTTAATATGCAGATACTCACCAAAATACCTTTTTATGTCTTATTCTCTTTTGGCTTTGGCTTTTTTCTGAAATTCTAGCCAAAAAAGAAAACAACAAACAAACAAACAAAAAACAAAGCAGACACCTATTTGCAAGTCTAATTCTCCAAATCTGACATATTGCCATGTACATTTTTGAATTTCACATAATATCTGTTTTATTGGCTTTCAGTCTGAGAGAGACTAGTGATCTGAATATTTCCTCCCATTTCTGTCTGCCCTCCTTTTCCCTTCACTTGGGACATGCTTGTTGGGTTGTGGTTGGTGCCTCAGTGGACGGCCAGTGGCAGGAGTGGAGCTCTTGGAGCGATTGCTCGGTGACCTGTGCCAATGGCACACAGCAGAGGACCAGGCAGTGCTCAGCAGCCGCCCATGGGGGATCTGAGTGTCGCGGTCACTGGGCAGAAAGCAGAGAGTGCCATAATCCTGACTGCACAGGTAAAAAAAATCCTGAGCCTCTTAATTCTATATCCGCTTTGATGTCTAAATTCGAAATCACAACAGGGAAAAGAGAGACAAAAAACAGCCCGTCCCATATTGTCATCATCGTTATTACAATCATTACCATGTACCACGAGCTATCGCTTTTAGATTGAATGTTGAGCCTGATTTAACTGAGCTATCTTACTCTTTCTGTGTGTACTGAAAAGCCCAGTAGTAAGAATCAAATCTGTGTTATAAGAATCAAGAATAATGTTTAAGACCATGCTCTATCAATTGGATTTGAAAAATCCAGTTAGATATACTGTATGCCTTTCACATAATTCAGGGTTTGCAGCCCAACTGTCTGTCAACATCATAGATGTATTAGAGGCTCAAAGATGTCTGCTTAGTGGTCTCAATCAGGCTTTGAATTGTCTGATCATGTGAAGGGTCTGAGCACTCTCATAATCTCCTGATGCAATTTTCAATGCGGCCGCGTAAAACAGCTATGGTTTTTATTCAGTAGCTCACTGATATGTGCGTGTGTGTAACATGTTTTTTTCTCTATTTTTTTAAAGTCAGTCCAAGAGTTGTGGGCCCTTAAAGGGTGGTAAATGCTTGTGAATGCTTATTTTAATTTGTGCTGATAATGAAGAAGGTGATGCTGTTGTTTGCTGTTACAGTGAGAGAATGCATTATATTTATTTATTTCATGAGGCCTATCTATTTAGCAATTCTTACTTGTTTCCAAGGTGAGAGATCAATCATTAGTGAGACAACACAGCCATTATTTAACAAGTCAGCACAATGTCCATTACTGCTGGAGGCACCACTTTGACAAAGAGTTCAAGGCAACAGCTGTATGTTATTTTTGAAACAGCCAAATACATATTTGGCTAATTTCCTTTGCTAAATAATATAACTAAATAGATTAAAGCAACAAAAATACCTAATAGCTACACTAAATGTCTGTGCAGGATTTTAAATCAATGCCATGTCTTCCAAAATGAAAACAATTTCTTTAGGACTGCTGGAACAATGAGCTCTTTGAAACACATGAGCATGCATCTGTTTGAAGAATCAGCTGCTCTTGTGCAGGCAAAGAAATGAGTATCTACTGGGATTTGATCAATGTCTTGCAGATAGTTTTAGCCAACAGGTCACCATGGTTTTTCTGATTTTCCTTTTTCCGGAAGCAATCCTGACAGAGGTTAGTTGTAGGACATGAAAAATGTCCATATAAGTGAAGAAGGGGTAAGTGGAGGTTAGAATGTGTGGAGTGTGCCTCCTGCTCACACAGTGTTGTACCTTTCTGTTCAGACAAGGGCATGTGATTTACTACATTGCTAAAGGGGAGCATCTGTTTTTTTTTTTTCTTTTTTTGCCTAATGCACAGTTTAACAGCTTTCATTACAAGGGCATAAACCATGTAGTTTTGGAAACTTCAGCATAAAAGAGATTTTTTATATATTGGCAAAGTGATGAGAATAATCAGCACTCTCATCTTTAGCCATAAAATACACATCCTGGTTATTACAAGTAAAATTGTTCATTTGTGGAATATTGCCGACAAATTCCATCATCAAACTAAATGCATGGGTAGCCAAAGATATAAATGCAATCAAAAAGGAAATTTTAGATATCACATACTTCAAATTCTGAATGGCATAAGATAAAAGTTGGATATACTGGTGCATCATTTTAGTTTATCTTTTTTGTTGCAGTTGTTATGCCTGAAATTGTATCTGTTTCTAACTGAGAATTATTCTGTTTTAGCTAATGGCCAGTGGAATCCTTGGGGTCCATGGAGTGGCTGCTCTAAGTCTTGTGACGGTGGATGGCAGAGACGTGCTCGGGTGTGTCAGGGGGCAGCGGTGACTGGGCAACAGTGTGATGGAACCGGAGAAGAAGTCAGAAAGTGCAGTGACCAACGCTGTCCAGGTGAGTCAGAGGATAATAAGACTTAACTCTGAGTGGCCACAGAAAAGCTGAACCAAAGTGGGAAGATAATTATCTCTGTGGACTAAATGACATGTCTTGTTATAGAAGATCAGTTAAAACCGAATCTGAAGAGGGAGTGCAGATAAGCAGAGGTGGATGACTGAAATAAATTAAGAAAGTGAAATACTGGTGACGGACATAGTGAGAAATTGAAGTATCATCAAAGTTTAAAGTGCGATTTTCAAAATAATCTCTTTTTGAAGCGGAGTCTTAAACATGAAGTCACGTAATGCTTCTATTCTCTAAAGTAAAGAAAGTAGCGTTCCACAAAAACATTAAAACCTTTTTTACTATTATAATTAAGAGGTGCCTTCTCTCACAGAGGCTGTGGCTTGTGAAGAAGATACATTTTATTATAATCCTTAAATGGCTTTCTCATATCCTGTGAAACTATACAGCTTTGATCTCCTATATTTCCATACCTCGTTAAATGCAAAATGAAGAAATTGTTGCATCATACTGGAAAGACTAAAAAGCTCTTAGCATTGATTTATTAACACATGTATCACTTTGCGCTTCAGCTCCGTATGAAATTTGTCCCGAGGACTATGCAGTGTCAATGGTGTGGAGAAGGACCCCTTCAGGAGAACTGGCCTTTAATAGATGTCCACCCAATGCCACAGGTAAGGAGCTATGGGCTATTTGTGTACTTCTCTTACAAATGCAGTGTTTGGCGTGTTTGCAACACGGTTCCTGGTTTGAACCTCCTGTGAAGTTTGCATGTTCTCCATGTGCCTCCAGGTACCCTGGCTTTTACCCACAGTCAAAAGACGTGTTGGTGATTGGTGATTCTAGGAACCTGAGAATGTTGTCTGTCTCTTTGTGCTGGCCCTGTGATGGCATAATGACCTGTCCAGGGTGTACCCTGCTTCTCTTACAAAATTAGCTGTCTGTGACCTTTACATAAGGGGTTAAGAAAATGGATGGATGTTTTAAATGGTGAAAGAAGGAAAGATGCCTCAGGTCTTCTTTCAGTTTGACACTGAGCATTTCAGGGTTGGCAGGATTTTGACAATTGGTAAACACGCATTACTCTGCAATTTCAGAGCCCTTTCATGATTTCACAGGGAAAATATTGCAAAATTTACAGAACTGAATGGCATACATTTTTCGATGGTATTGCCACCCGCCTCATCATGGTCAGCAGTTCAAAGGCATGGCAGGTTCAAATTATATGAAGCAGTGTGCATTGATTTGATTTACAGAGGCGAGCAAAAGAACTAACAAAATTGATAAATAATTCTCAAAATGTACGCATATGAATGCAGTCTGTCTACAGAGACCCTACCCTTGATTTTACTGCACACAAATTAGTCCCATTAGCAGGTCAGCACTTGCATTTTCTGGAAATATAAGATAGCATTCTGAACCAAAAGATACAAAGCAACAGAATATACCTTTCGGCTGCTCCCTTATATTCTCCATCAAGGGGCCACCACAGTAGATTAATCCACATTGGTAATTTGGCAGAGGCTTTACACTGGATGCCTTTCCTGACACAATCCTCCATGGTAAGAGAGGCTTGTGTCCCCACCTGGGATCAGACTGAGGACCTTTCACTTGTAGGGCAAATGCGCAAACCACTACACTACCAGGGACACATGCAAAGCAGTAGAATAATTTATTAATATTTTATTCTACAGATAAGCTTTTTACTAAAAAATATATTGGGATGTATCTCTCATTGTAATCTGTTTGAACATTTTGATTTGTAAATTTATTTTTAATTTTCATTTTTTTGTTGTTTTTTGTTTTAAATCATCACCAGAATCATTATCCCTATATGAAGCTTCGTTGATGCATCTGTGCTTGTCTTCTTAAACTACTATTACTCATCATCATTCCCTTAAGGAAAAAACATAACTATGTTGCATTCAGTTTAAAATGAAAAGACAAGTCTTTCTATAAATGGCATTAAAATGATGGAATACATTTTGATATGATATGGATTTAGCCTTTTGCTAAACTATATACTAATGTGATTTAATGAACAAAATGTGACTTTTAATAAATGGCCATTTGAATCACACTGATTTGTCAACAGCTGAAATATTACGACAAAATTGTAGAATTATTCTGGAGTTTTAAGAGTTATTGTATCAGTGCAATTTTGCTGCCTCGTGAGGTAGCAAATGTGCTTCATTTGTACTACCGTAATGCTGTACTTTAATGTAAAAGCTCTGTAATTGCACTTTTGCTCTTTAAATTGCCTGCATGATGTCTGTATGTTGATAAAAATCCGTTCATTATATTTCCACATGCAATGATGTAATTTATGACTGCACTCATCAATACACATCTTGTGCACTGGACGGGAAAAACTGTGGCTCAATTTCTGAGGGCATTGTTAAAGAAAAGCACACTTAGGTCTGTTTTCAGACAGCATGCAGATACTTTAATATGTGCATGGAGAGGAAAGCATTTCAACAATGAATTCAAGTTCTATAACAGGGTGAGACTCACTCTCGGCTATTGAAAAAAGAGAGAAAGGAGGGGGAAAGCTGGGAGAGAATAAAAAGGAAAGCAACCTCTGATAAATCTGCTGTGATACAGGTTACCTTAGTGCTTGTTGAAGGTCAGTTTGCTAACAGCAGACTTCAGGTCAAAGGAGGGTTGTTGTGTGGTAAAGTTACATGTTGGTTTGACATGCTCAGCTTTTGTAAAATGTAAATTAGTCTGGTGTATCTTAAATTACATTCTGTCCACAACCGTAAAATGGCTAACTTGCAAACTAGATGTAGTAGCAAACACACTGTCATTCACAGATGGCTTACCTGCGGCAAAGTTACGCAGGGTAAGATTTAGTAGCATGACATTAGCTTTCTGGCTTGACATTAGTTTTATGGCTAATAACTGTTTGGCACCACTAAGCAATTTCCAGCCTGCAGTA
>VUQH01032253.1:0-12876 GCA_015106775.1 Etroplus canarensis
ACCTTTCAAGCAAAAGGTTCCTGGTTCGATCCTAGGTGGGGACACAAGCCCCTCTTACCTTGAAAGGTTGTGTCAGGAAAGTCATCCAGCGTAAAACCTCTGCCAAATTACCACTGTGGATTAATCCGCTGTGCTGACCCTTTGAGGAGAATGCAAGCGAGAAGCCGACGGTACATTTACATTAATGGCTTGACACTGATCATGTCAAGTAAAAAATACTGTATTTTATATGACTGCTTTTCCCCCAACATCTTTTAGTTGTTTTGTTGGTCTACTGCAGTCTTCACACTCCCATGTATTTCCTTATTCTGTTACTTTTACTGTTATAACTGCTAACTGTTAGTTCAACTGCTGTTCTGTCTGGCAATCATCTTTAGATTACAATGGATCTGTAGATCAGCACCTGTCTTTTTGAGCTGTTTCTTGTGAAACTCACTTGCAGAGTTTTTTAAACTAGAGCTAATCAAAATATGGGGCCTTGCCTTAATATGTGGTACGGAGGTGCAAGTCCCATATAAAGTGGAACGCCTGGTAACCCCATGTATACATTGGTATTAATTGGCTTAAAAGTACAGTAAATTTGTGTAGAACTCCATAAATTGGTTTATTATCACTGTACATGTGTATATGAAAGGTTGTTGCATGTGCAGTAAATCACCATGTAATACATTTAGTCTGTCCCGGCTGTCATTGGATGAACGGCGGGGTACACCCTGAACAGGCCGCCAATCTATTGCAAGGCTAACACAGAGCGACTGACAACCATTCACACTCACACTTATTCTGTTATAATTAAAATATACCATGACTGCATGGTGGTGCAGTGGTTAGTACTGTTGCCTCACAGCAAGAATCAGAATCAGAATACTTTATTAATCCCAGGGGGAAAATGTATTTTGTTACAGATGCTCAGTCATAGATAAATAAATATAAATTTGAAAGGCAGTAGATTTGTAGTAAATTTGAGAGGTAAAAAAGTGATATAAATAAACAAATAAACCTGTCTGTATGAATTGCCATATGTAGCATAAATAACTCTAAAGTTAAACACTGTGTACAACATGTAGTATGTACAATATAAACAATCACAATATGAAAATGTCTAGGGGCACAGTGAGTAGTAATAGAGTTTGATGGCTCATAATTGTGACCCTTTGACATTTTCATATTTTGTATTTCATATTTCACATCAAGCTAGTCTGGTTGGGCTTTTCTGTTTGGTGCTTGCATGCTATGTTGCACTTATGTGAGTTTTTTCAAGTACTCCTGCTTCATCCAGTCTAAAGACATCAATTGGTGAGTCTGAATTGGAAGGTATGGATGTGTGTTTCTTGGTGTTTGCTCGTTATAGACTGGCGACCTGTCCAGGGTGTACCCCGGCTCTCACCGTATGCCAGCTGGGATAAGTGATTAAGAAAAGCGATGGATGGATGGGTTTTCACCATACACATAATAAATCATGTACGTGTTGCCAAGGAATCGAGTGCAGTGTAGTATTTTACACATCCGCCTTACAAGCGAAAGGTCCCTGGTTCGATTCTAGGTGGGGACACAAGCCCCTCTTATCATGAAGAGTTGTGTCAGGAAGGGCATTCAGTGTAAAAGCTCTGCCAAATTACCAATGTGGATTAAACTGCTATGGCGACCCTTTGGAGAGACTACAAGGGAGCAGCTGAAGGTACATGTTGCCAAGTAATCGTTGTTATTATCATACATATTATAAAGCTTTAAACTCAAGAATGTAATGCTGGTTTTATCTCTGAGTGGACATTAAGGTAAGTGTTTTCAAGGACAGACCCTACATAGTGATATAACCTGATCCTGACCTGTATCAGTGTTTAATGCCACACTGATGGTCAGTGATGGTGTTTGCTGCTGGATGGGATGGCACCTAAGACTACAAACCTGAACAGTGATGTCTCAGAACACCTTTTTTGCCCTGATTTTTCTATCAGTGTTTTGTTTTTATATCATTTGTGAATAACAAAGAAAAGAGAGACAGACACACATAACCATTTTCCATCTCCTTGTGTGGTATAGATCCCCATCTCCACCCCTCTTGACTTCTGACCTCTTCTTAAAAGTCAGTAGTCAGTTTAACCTAAGCTGTCAAGTATTACAATCTGAAGCCTAATAGCTGCAGCATGCTGCTCTTCACACCTAAATCATTTTACACACATAAACTGACATCATTAACACAAAAAAGAGATTTAGATTTTTTTTAAAAAAAATGACAGAACAAGATGGAGAGATCTAGGAAAAATTAAGATGCAGAAGTCACGAGAAAGTGGCCAAAGAAAACAATGGGCATGGTGGAGAAAAGTCTAGAGTGAAGGTGAAGCAAGAGACTTGGTAAAGTGGGTGATTTTAGGCTTCTTTGTAGATTCTTTTTGTTGGAAACAGTGCTAATGGCTTAATGTGCCTGAGAACACTTGGGTTAGTCTGAACAGTCTGACTGAGTAGGACTTTGGGGTCACACAGACGTGTTACCTGATGCTTACAGGTTTGATGCCCGCAACACTGCCCTGACCTGTCCGGATGTGCCTGAATATATGATGACAAACTAAAGAGAATAAAAAGAAAGCTAAGAGAAAGAAAAAAGTGAAGAAGAGGGATTACTTTGTGTCTTATTGGTCTTGTTTGTTGGTCTTAATGGGCCTGGGAACACTTAAAGCACTTAAACTTGTCTGACCAGTGTGACCTCCAGGGCACGCAGGTTAAAAGCCTTCTGTTGACAGACAGAATGACAGGAAAGGAGGGATCAAGAGAAGCAAAAACAAAGCTAGAACAATAATGAGTAAAGCGTGGAGGCAGCAAAGACGCAAAACAGGAGAATAAGGGGAAAAAATGGAAGGAAAAATAGAAAAGAAATGAATTGTTTTTAGAGCCTCATGGCAGCACTAATATTATTCACCAATTTTAAGTTATCACAGTTTCAGTTAGGATTACCACTTTGCCTTACTGTTTAATCTGCCATTTTTAAAAATTTGATTGTTGATTTTTTGTTATAAAATCTCAGCAATCATGAAAAAGAAGATAAGCTTTTTGAGCCTGTACCTACAGTTCTAGCTGTTCTGTTTGTAAATCTCATCATCATAGGGTGAACACAAGGCTATGTGTGTATGTCCACATGCCTGCCAATTAGTTGTAACTGTGTGATCTTGTCTACACAAACACTACACTACAAGGGCACCAATTACGTTGTCCAGGGAAAAGTATAAAGACTGCTCATCTGTGGTGTCCGCAGCTGTCTGTGGCCGCATAATCCTTATAGATATAAAAAATCCCCCTATCATTTGGGCTCTGGTGGTCATACAGAAGAAAAGATGAAAATAATGAGAGGTGCATCAGAAGAGGCTGCAATGGGAGGAGAGAGGAATCAGAAAAAAAGGACATGGATGCTAGGTGGTAGAGTGAGAATAGTGTGGGAGAAGGAGGAGATAAAGGAAGAGAGGAGGTCACGCTGTCAGAACATCTGAAGAATGTGGAGAAAGTCTCTGTTTCTGCTTTTTATCGTTTATCTTCTCTGTCAGTTGGCAGGCAGGTGTCGTCGTCTCTCCTTTCATCTCCTCTCATCCATCAAGCTTCCTCCTGCTCTGTCTATCCTCAGCTGGAGAGGCCCTGTCTCACCATTGGCTGAGTGTGTCTGTTTGCCTTTTTTTTGTTGTTTTTTTTTTACAGTTCTGTCTTACATTAAGTAATAGACAGCGGCATACATAGTTTGAAACTTTTTGCATGTTGCTGTCATTCAGTACGTATGCAGTAAGCTGCACTTCCATTAGGACACATACACACATACTTGGGATTCAGTCACCTGTAACAGACTGAGCTCAGGAACATCACGCCCCATTACACCACCTCACTGCAGTCTGTGTGCATGTTTTGTGTGTGTGTGTGTGTGTGTGTGTGTTTGTGTGTGACTGCATGGAGCCATTAGCTGTAATGTATCCTTTCCTCTCCGTCTGTATTTGATCCCTGCTTTTTCTCTCCAGCTTATTTGCTCTCTCCCACTTGCTCTCTGGTTTTTAGGTATTTGAATGGAAGCTACAAGACAACGCCTCTACCTCATGTTGAATATTATTTTTGTCCATGTGTATACGTACATAAGTAAAAAAATTGGTTGATATTGCGAATCCTCTTTTTCACCTTGCCTGGAGCTGTGTGTGTGTTTGTGTGTGCATGTGTGTGTGTGTGTGTGCACACATAGTACAGTCTGCTTAGTATCAAGCTTACTGTGTCCTGTTCTGTCCACATCTTAAAATTGCAGACACTTAAAGTTTGTGTGTGTGCTTTTGTGTGTGTGAGTGTTTCGTTGACTGCCCTGTTTCCTCATTCATCATTCAATGTCTTTCTATAAAGAGTGCTGGAGTAAAATCAGTGCTTGTGTTCCAAAAGTTAAAAAAAAAATTACATTGACATTGGTAATAGCACAAATTAGCTGAAGGGAAACTCCAGTGAGTTATTATGGCACTTTCATACTAAATTGCGTGAGACTCAAAACTGAAGCGGAAAGGTCAAGATATTCTAACTTGTAGTCCATGGTTTGGATCAACCCACAGTCAATCCAGTATTGCTTTTAAAGCAGTCTTTCATTAGAACACCACTGCCCTTTCACTCTAAAGGCAGACCCTAGTACACCTAGATGATGTTATCTGGATTATTCTTTTAAAGTTTTTACATATACAGAAGATTCTCTGCAACTGTCCTCATAGGTACCACTGTACTCTCTGTGACAGAAAGGAATAAAGATGTAAAAGGCATTACTTTGGAAGAATGTATGAGTAGATGGATATATGTAGAGGCAGGGATTTGGTACTTGGAAAATAAGGAAGCTGCCTATTTTTTGGATGCTATAATATTATCTAAAATAGCAGATGCGGAATTCAATACGAAATGATTTATTGCAGTAACATACCTCACAATTTAAGAAGTTCAGAGGCTTAAAGCTTTCAAAAGATTGCACTGGTTGCTTCTTCAACAGTTTCGAGAAAGTTACTGAAACCTGGACACTACACTCACCAGCCATTCATTTGATACACCTTTCTAGCACCAGGTTGGAGCTCCTTTTGGCTTCAGAATTTCCTTAATTCTCCATAGCATAGATTCAACAAGGTGCTGGAAACATTGCTCAAAGATTTTGGTTCATATTGACGTGATAGCATCACAAATTGCTGCTCATTTGTCTGCTGCACATCCATAATGTGAATGTCCCATTCCACCGCATCCCAAAGGTGTTCCATTGGATTAAGATCTGGTGACTGTAGAGACCATTTGAGTACAGTGAATTCATTATGTTTAAGAAACTAGTTTGATATGTTTTGAGCTTTGTGACATGGCACATTCTGCTGAAAGCAGCCATGAGAAAATGGGTACCCTGCGGTAATAAAGGGATAGACATGGTTAGCAACAATACTCAGGCAGGCTGTGGTATTTAAAAGATATTCAGTTGATACTAAGAGTCCCAAAGTGTGCCAAGAAAATATTGCCTATGCATTTGCACCGTTGATACCAGGCAGGACGAATCCATGCCTTCATGTTATTTTTGCCAAATTCTGACCATCCAAATACTGTAGCAGTAACTGAGACTCATCAAACCAGGCAACATTTTCCCAGTCTTCTATCCGATTTTGGTGAGCCCGTGTGACTTCTAGCCTCAGTTTCCTATTCATAGCTGACAGGAGTGGCAGCCAGTGTGGTCTTTTGCAGCTGTAGCCCATCTGCTTCAAGGTTCTACATGTTCTGGATTCAGAGGTGCTCTTCTGGATACCTTGGTTACAATGAGTGGTTATTTGAGTTATTGTTGCTTTCCCATCAGTTCAAAGCAGTCTAACTATTCTCGTCTGACCTCTGGCATTGACAAGGCATTTTTCTCCCAGAGAACCTGATCACTGAATTGTTTTCTCTGACCATTCTCTGTTAACCCTAGAGCTGGTTGTGTGGGAACAACCCTGATGATCAGTTTCTGAAATACTCAGACCAACCCGACTGGCATAAACAATTATGCCACATTCAAAGTCAATTAAATCACCTTTTTTCCCTATTCTAATCATTGATTTGAACTTCGGCAAGTAGTATTAAACATGTTAGCATGCCTAAATGCATTTAGTTGTTGCCATGTAATTTAATGAATTAATGCTTGCATTAATGAGGAGTTGAACAAATATACCTATTGAAATGGCCAGTGATTTTATTTCACAATTCAGAGAGGTCAAACCTTGTTCAAAGATCACATTGATTTCTTCTTGAACAGAGCCTAGCCAGTTATTTTAACACATTTGTTCCTTGCTTGCAGGTGTTGGTTCGTCCACAGTTGTGGCATTTTCAGCTTTCCTCAATGGGTACTACTCCCCTGCTGACCTGACCGGAGACATTACTGTGTCCTACAGCTCGCCAACAGGTAAAAAGGTCCACATTAGGTGACACATTTCCTGTGTGTGCATGTTTAATTTGAATCTAAAACTAATCATTTCACAAAATGTAACATGACATCCTTAACCATGACCATCTTATTTTCTGTTATGTTCATTTCCAGTTAGTTATAACATCAAGGCTAAAATCCATTTGATGCTTTGAACACATTTCTCTAAAACATGCAGATAAGGGTGGAAAAGTTTGTGGGTGATCTGCTAGTTAATTCCAGTCTTGCATACAGAAGGCTGCAACACCAAGACGTTCCTGCTATCTTCAAGTTTCCTTGGAGTCAGCCTGTGGTTGAAGCCTCATAGAGTAGTATAGGGAGTCCACGTGATCACAAGAATTTGTGGGTTCGAAATATACAATGTTGACATCCAAATGGACCCTCGCCTATGCACGGTTGCAGCAACACCAGCTTAACACAGCATAAAAAGAGCAGTGTAACTTTGCATAGGAATGCAAAAAAGCACAAGGGTTTGAGTTCTCTACTGACAACACAGGTACAGCTTGTTACTTGTAAACTGTAACTGTCACCATTGGGAGGATAAATGTCACAGTTATTCCCACTTGGCTTTTGCTTTACTTTCCTATGATAGAATTTAATTTATCAATCTGCCGCAGCATTAGTATTAAAAGCACTGTGGTGTATAACATCACATCCAGTGTTGTGTGACAGTGCTTAACACCAGCTGTTAACACTGTGCTGACTTTAGGTAATGACATCTGGGCACTTTCCAGACAAGCCCAGTCCATCCTCCTACTACCTCCAAGCATCTGTTTCTTGGCCCTGCAATATTTCTGGAAGATATTACTTTCTCCTTGCAAACCAACAAAACCACTCTTTATTTCAAATGTCACAGCCCTCCTTAAAAAAGAAGAAAAAAAAGAGAAAAAGATTTATTTCAGTATTTGTTCAGAAATCAGGTCATGAGAAAAAAAAAACCTATGTTTTCATGCTATTGTTTCCCTTGGATTGCATTTGCTTTGGCAGGCCTCAGTTGGTGGAACAATCTCTCCACCCCAAAAGCACATTTAATGTGAAATGTCTGGAAAAATTGGGAAGTGCTTCTTTTTTGCTCAACTTTATTGTGATGCTAAAAATAGCTGGAAATAAGGAGTCTGGAGTATTTCAGTTGATCTTAGAAGCCAAGCAGCTTGGGGAGAATATGTAGGGAGCTGATATTACATTTATGAAAAGGTACCTAGTGAATTGTAAGTAGAGGTAGAAGAGGTTAATTGCAGGTTTTAGAAGAAGATGCTTAACGAGATGGAAAAAGGAGAAAATAAGTGAGGTACACACAGACTTAGATGAGAGAATACTGGTAAGGAAGTAAGGTATACTCAGGTAGGAAGGAGAAGAGCAAAGAGGGAGAAACTGTGCATAAATTTGCAGGACATGGGGAGTACACAAGGCCAAGGCATAATTCAGAGGACCAAAATGAAGTGGAAGAGATGAGAAGCAGTCTTTGTTCGAATGAGGAGGGAAACGAAGGAAAGTAGAATAGACTCTGCGTGGTCAAAACTGTGAGGACACTTAAACATTACAACCACTTTCTGCAAGATTGTAAAGCCTGGCTGCAGGGACTTGGGACTTCCTATTCATACACAAGAGCATTAGCCCAATAAGCGTTGGACTGCAGTTGGGGATCATTAAGATTTCCTGGGAATGAAACGAAGAAACTTTACCTAAAATCTTCAAAAACGGCCCCCTTGGCCATGTTGTGTAAATTACAGTTGGCAGTATGGAGGGGAATGTGGACCTCAAATCTAAACTGGGTAGTTGATTAGTAGACATTGGTGCCATTACTGAAACAATGCAATATTTGTTAACCTGCAGTAAAGTTTGACTATATGTATTGGGCAACACCAATTTATCATTGAATCCATTCAGTCCCATTGACACTGGTGTATAAAATCAATCACCTAGCTATGCAGTCTGCCTTGTGAAAGAATGGGTTATTCGGAAGAGCTAAGTAAATTTGGTACTGTAATGGGATGCCACCATTGCAACATGTCAGTTAATGAAATTGTTTTGCCTCCTAGATATTCCATGGACAACTGTTAGTGGTAATATTGTAAAGTAGAAGTGTTTAGGAACCACATCAACTCAGCCACGAAGTGACAGACCATGTCAAGTTACAAAGTGAGGCCACTGAAAGGGTAAGATGCATATTGTGTAAACATCGCCAATGCTCTGCTGGCTCAGTAACTGCAGAGTTCTAAACCTCCTCTGGCATTAGCATCAGCACAAAAAGTGTGTGCCAGGAGCTTCATGGCTTAAGTTTCCATGGCTAAGGAACTGCATGATGTGTTCTGTGGAGTGATGAATCATGCTTCTTCATCTGAGAGTCTGTGTTTGGCGAATGCCAGGAGATCTTTACCTGCCTGACTACACTGTGCCAACTGTAAAAATTGGTGGAGGAGTGATAATGCTATGAGGTTGTTTTTCTGGGATTGGCCTGGGCCTCTTAGTTCCGTTGAAGGAAATCTTAATGCTTCAGCTTATCAAGATATTTGGACAATTCTTTATTTCCAATTTGTGGGAGCAGTTTGGAGAAGGCCCTTTTCTGTTCTAGCATGACTATGCCCCAGTGTACATTTTGTACTGTTCTGGGTTTTTGCACTGTAATGTACATAGATCATCTTCTCTCTTCTTTTTAACCAGCTTCACTACATGTATATAGACTTAATAATTTTTAAATACCTCAGTTATTAATAGTATTATTATTATTCTTATTATGAATGATGGTGGTGATGGTAGTGATAACAGTAATGAAATCAACCTTTGACTGCTCCTTTGTACTGTCCCCAAGGGGTTGCCACAGGGGATTAATCTGCATTGGTAATTTGGCACAGTTTTTATGCCAGATGCCCTTCATGACGCAACCCTTCATGATGAGAGGGGCTTGTGTCCCCACCTGTAATCGAACCAGGAACCTTTTGCCTGTAAGGCGAATGTGTAAACCACTCCACTACGGAGACACTAGTGATAGCAGTAATAATAATGATGCATAAAATACTATAATTATATAATAATACATATCACTTGGGCATTTATCACATAGATATTTGTATATGTATTTTGTATGCCTGAGTATACATTTATGTATATAAATATATGTGTGAATATAAATATGTGAATATTGGAATGAATATTTACACACATTTACTTATAGCTCAGTTTGGTCTAGCCCTGCATTCGTTTGGAATGCATATATTGCTTTGGAATTTATTATATTTAATTTGAAATCTTATCTCCTTTAAATTTTCATGGTGAACTGAAAAGGGGTCTTCTTTTAAAACTCAGCTCGTAACTTCATGATTGTGTGTTAATCTACGGTAACGCCTTGTCCTGTCTCATCAATGCTGTCATGGTTTGGGAAGAATGCATCCCTTTGTTTCTATAGCTTACCATTCCTCCCCATTCCCACCCAGGGGTGATGATTATGCCTTCACACCACCCACCCATATAACACCATTCCACCCTGAGGCTACTGTGCTCTACTTTAAGCCCTACAAAGAGTTTGACATTTAAGAAAACTGTTGCCTACTTAAACCCTTCAAAGGAGGCTTGACGGTGGCAGGAGTTGTCACAATCTAGAAAGAATTTCATTAGTGACCCTCTTTGATTTTCTTAATACTTTCAGAGTGGGCTTTACACAAACACACTTAAGAAGGATCAGGTGGTCAAGTTGGCATTTACAGTACGTTGTAAGCTCATACACAATGACCATTTTCATGAGAGCAGTCAAAGATAAGTTGTGACTGTGCGGATACTTTCCATAAAACATGGCCAGCCATGATTCACTGGTTGCTAAGCCAGTTCGTGTGGAAACCTAGGAAGCTAGCTGGCAGCCTTTATTGTTTTCTTCTGTTTTATTGGACTTGCCAGAGTGACCGGCATCTCCAAATGCTGATGTCTCCAGGACACTGCAGTATTTTTGTTGGGTCCTTCCTCTTTTGACTAGCAGGTCTGAAAACCATTTGTAAGGGACTTTTGTTAAGCTGGCTGATGCTGATGTTGCTGGTTACCTCTGCCAAGCAGATCATGTTCTGAAACTCTCTTTGTTAGTATGCTCTGTATTACAACAGCTTAGTAACAGCTTGAGAGGACTGTAAGGCCACAGGCCAGGGAAAAAGTATTTCAGCTTTTTTTTAAAGGATTACTCAAGATTGTGAAGACCGTAATTATTTTCACATGAGCTGCTCTAATCACTTATATGAAGGAAAATGTGATACGAACAAAGCATACTGTGCCTCTTATTGTTTGTTGATTTTGTATTTGCGTTTTAATGCATATATGCTAACAGACATTGTTTAACTTCAACTTTATTATTAATCTTGTAAAAATAGGTTTTGGATGAGGGTTGATGGGGATTTGGAGGAATTTAAAAGTTTGATGAAACTATATTTAGTTGTTACTGGCTTAAAATGTGCCTCCTACAGGGTGACCACACATAAACATGTTTTGGCCCCATATGTTTAAGGTAATTAGTCAGTGTTACCTTACTTACAGAGGTCATTTTCATATTATTTATGGCAAAAGATGTATTTCATGTGATTAAGGAATAAAAACCCACTTTAAAAATGTTTATGCAGAATATTTTTTATAACAATCTTGATGCTTTTCCTTTGGAGAAAGGGCAAAACTTCTGCTTTTTGTAAACGTTTTCAGGCTAAATTGCCTTTTTTGTTAATATTTCTAGTTTCAAAATATTTTTGCATGTGATTATAGATAGATAGATCTACAAGCGAAAGGTCCCTGGTTTGTTTCTAGGTGGGGACACAAGCCCCTCTTATCATGAAGGGTTGCATCATGAAGGGCATCCGGTATAAAAGCTGTGCCAAATTACCAATGCAGATTAATCCACTGTGGTGGCTGCTTGGGGAGAATACAAGGGAGTAGCTGAGGATACATTTATTTGGGAAATTCTTTTGCTATAGCAGTTGAAGTAATATTAAAAGTAACGTAAAACATTATTCCGTAATATAAGTATTCTAAAGAGATTTCTTGCATCTGTCATTCTGGCAGTGGAGCTGAAATAGTCTGTTAGAGAAGGTACCTTTCTAGGAAATGGTGCAGAGGGTGGTCAGGATTGCTCATGGTGGATAACAGTTAGTTCAGTGACTTCTTCTCCACCACAGCTTCAAAAGTATCCAGTTTGCTGCCAATCACAGAGGCAGCCTTTCTGATCAGTTTATTCATTCTGTTGGTGCCAAATGCTGCTCCTCCAGTAGACCACAGCAAAGTACACTGCATCATAAAAGTACATGCATCTATAAACTAAAGGTCCCGTTGTTTGGAAAGGAGAATGCATATTAGCCATTCTTTCTTACTTTCTTTTTAAAATAACAGTTAACATTAATAGACCTGTAACAAATGCTGTCTACTACCTTTTTATGCAAGCTGGAGTAAATAGCAACTCAGAAAGTATTACTTGTAGCAAAAACCTAAATGACCCAAGTAAGTTCATGGTTTCCTATTGGTTAATTTATCCTTCTTATTGGGGCATTCATTTCTAGTCAGGCTGCTTCAAATTAGTTAATTATATTATTAATACTAAGCCCTCTATACTGCTTGGACTTAATGGGGAAAATAGCAATATTATGATAAATGAGTCATCGTGTTTTCACATTGGTGATTACAGTCTGTTGGGGCCTGTGCAAAAATTCACAGGGGCCTTCTCCAACCACCATTCATCATTGTTATGTGATAAACAATGCAATAGTTTCAAAATAGGGGATTAAAATTATGTGGTGCAGCCTGGCTATTTTAGGTTTTACATAAAAAATGCAATTTTCAATATCATAAAGTGACTAGGTCTACACTACATTATGGAAAATACAATCAAATACACACACCATAGTGCACTGTCCGAATTTCTTTCCATCTAAATTTCAAAACTTAGCATTTATAGTGTGATAGCTCCCATCAGTTAACTACAAAAAAGTATTGTCCAGTCTGATTTTCCCCTCCATTGCTGGTGCCCTATAAACAAACAGGAGCATTACTCTAGAAATGACTGACCATGTTTGTTTTGGGAGCAACTCCCACGACCAAATTGACTGGTTATGAAGTGTCAGTACTGTAACTACTCGCTTCTATGTTCTTTCAGACTTGTAGCTATACTAATAAGTTGACTACCAGCATCCTGACTCTGACTCTGCCCTCGCACATTCAACTCAGACATGCCTTGGCCAACAGAGTTGGACACACTATGCTGCTCTGCTACTGATAGCTAAGTTAACTAATGTTAAATATCAAAGTAAACAAAAAAAATAATGTGATGCTAGTAGAAGTTACATTATTCAAGTGTTTCTCTCTCACAGTTAAGGCTAAACTAGAAACATTTAGTTATTTTGCATTATATTTAGTCATTATCTGCTTCACTCACTCTTTTTTTCTTTCTTATTTCACTTCACTTTGTAGGCAGCATAGTGGCTCAGTGGTTAGCGCTGTTG
>VUQH01032257.1:0-18536 GCA_015106775.1 Etroplus canarensis
TCCATCATATCAGCCAGCTCTCTCCCTTTACCAGTCATAGTCCCTACATTTAAAGTTCCTGCTCTCACCTCCACCCTCCTACCTTTTCTTTTTTCTCTCTGCCTCCTAACAGGCTTTCCCCCTCTACCCCTCCTTGGTCTTCAGCCAACAGTAGCATAGTTTCCACCAGCACCCTGTTGGCTAACAGCACTCTTAACTCGGGCCGCGACTGATCCAGTATGGAAGTCGTGTTATGAATCTACATATTTGATTTGGCAAAGTTTTTATGCCAGATGCCCTTCCTGATGCAAACCTCATCATTTACCCGGGCTTGGGACCGGCACTAGGACTACACTGGCTTGTGGGCCCCTGTGGCTGGTTTCATTCAAATACGTGCATAATGATATTAAATCCTTTAAGGAAGTGGGTAGTTCTCTCACCACCAATTCCCATTTCAGGATGTCGTTTAAGCCATTGAGAAAGGCACCCCAGAGCACACTCATGTCCCAGCCGGTCTCCTCCACCAAAATCCAGAAGTCGATGGAGTAGTCCGCCACACTCCGCCTTCAATGACGGAGGTTAAGGAGACGATGGGCGGAAGCATCTGCACTTATGCTCTGGATGAAGAATTTAGTGATAAACTTAGATAAATTTAGTGATAAACTCAGTGTAAGAAATCTCAGCATGTGTGTTTATCACAGTCTGCCCCCGCTGCAGGGTTTTTTCTCTGAACAGGTTAATCATAAACGCTATTTTAGCGCCATCAGAAGCATACGTTTGGCGAAGCTGGTTGAAAACCAGCTTGCACTGATTGAGGAAGCCCTGAGCTTTGAATGACTCACCAGAGAAGTTCTCAGGGGTAGGCAGCTCTCGCTGCGGGGGGTTCTGGCAGCGAGGGTGATGACCCAGAGCTGGGCTGCGGGCCCGGCTGGGGAGAGATGGTTTGCAGGCGTGTGTCGCAGGTGTGACTCACACCTCCCAACTCGGCGAGGTTTTGGAGAATGAGATCTTGCTTCAAGGTTAGGGAGAGCATCACCTAGGCATGTTCCCTCTAACTGGGTCCCGAGAGTGGAAACAGCCCACTGGGAGGGATTGGCGTCCACTGAGTTTGTTGGCTGTCATGGTGGGTCATGTGCAGAACTCAAACGCAAGACACTTATGTAAAAGTTAACAGTCTTTTTATAAACCAAAGGAAGGTCTGCTTGCTGGAGCAGAGGCAGGGCAGAGCCGGCAGAACTTCACAGCGGCAGACGGATGTAGGTGAGAGCTCGACCAGAGCTTGCAGGTAGGCAGAGAAGCGAAGAGGCAAGAGCGTCACGACAGAGCAGTGAAGGCAGCAGTGGCAGGAATCACACTCTCCAGATCGCCAGGTGGATGAGTGGCAGGTGTGGTAGCCGGGACTCCCAGGTGAGCCCCGTGGGTAATTAGGTCAGGGCCACACCTCCTGGAGAGCAATAGGGAGAGAGAGAGAGAGAGAGAGAGAGAGGAGAAAGCACATACAGACAAACCAAAACACAAAACATGTGACAGGCCAACAAGGAGGTGGAGGTCATGACAGACTCGTCACCCCAGTCTGAAGTCAAGAGTGCTCTAGAGCAGGGTTTCATCCAGGATGTCTCTGTACATTGTTGCATTGATGTTTCCCTCTATCCTGACTAGTCTCCCAGTTCCTGTCGCTGAAAAATATCCCCACAGCATGATGCTGCCACCACCATGCTTCACTGTTGGAATGGTATTGGCCAAGTGATGAGCGGTGCCTGGTTCTTTCCCTAGATTTTTGCCTTGAGACAATCCTGTCGCAGAGGTCTGTAGACAATCCCTTTGACTTCATGCTTGGTTTGTGCTCTGGCAAGCACTGTCAACTGCGGGACCTTATATAGACAGGTGTCTGCCTTTCCATATCATGTCCAATCAACTGAATTCACCATAGCATCTCAAGGATGATCAGTGAAAACAGGATGCATTTGAGCTCAATTTTGAGCTTCATTACAGAGGCTGTGAATACTTACATTCATGTGAATACTTCCGGATGCACTGTACAAAATCCATATTGTCAACTATGAAGTGTATATATGTCTCAGGTATTGAATGTTGTGTTTGGTTCAGATAAATTGCTAACAATTTTGGTGTTCCTGCTAATGTTAGATTGTGACCAGCAGTACTGCAACATTATCATCAGAAAATATAATCTGAGACCTATGAAAATGAGTTAATGTTAGGGAACGCTCTCAAAAAGTATTCAGGAAACCTTTCAGGATATACATAGTATATATAGTCTTACAGACATATAAGCTTGGCTTTGTTTCTGAAAACTGTCTTCCATATTCTTTCCAGCTCAAGCAACTGCCCAGTAACTGAGATCTGCAAAATGTCTTTGACCTATACCTTCAGCTACTCCTCTTCTCACAAAGAGTACAACTTGCTGAAGAATGGTGGGGCACAGATATCAAAATCTGCACTGGACATACTGAGGTCAGACCTTTATCAACACTATTTCAAAAAGGCAAAAAGACAAACTGAAAGAAAAATTATTAGATGCATTTCATTCAAAATAATGTGCACAAAAGCAAAATCTGAGGAAATACAATTAGGTCTGTGAGTGACACAGTTTTTGTAATGTTACCTCTGTACGCCACCACAGTGAATTTTAAGTCAAACAGTCAAAACGTGATTGAAGTGCAAACTTTCAGATTTACTTCAAAGGTTTTGACAAGAGAAGTGCATTAACTGTTTAGGAATTGCAGCCATTTTTATACATTGACCCTCTGTCATGTCTTCAAGGTGCATCTACTGGACTCAAGTGCTGGACAGAGAGAGTAAAAGTTAACATGGTTATTATCTCAGAGTAAAAGGTTAACAGGTAGCAATGCAGGTGAATGTGAGTGTAGCAGCTGGCGAGCAGGGGAGAGCGGGGACAGCAGAGCTCTCCCTTCAAATAGATCCATGAATGGGTTTCGGGGCTGAGGTGATCTGAACACAGAACAGATGTTAGGAAATCCAACATGAAGGTGTTCTCATGGAGTGAACTAGAGTGGCTGTACACATACCACAAGGGACGTGGCGATCTGGGATGCCATATAAACCTTGCAGTGTGTGCCCAGTGAATCACCTGTTAGTGGACGGAGGAAGGTACGCAGAACCAGTTGGGGGGGGACTGCTCCCAGGATCAGGTTCCATCTGAACACAGACCAGACAAGGGACTCGATCTCCCACAAGAGAGCTCCAAGGAAGCAGGTTGCAGAATGGACTCGCTATCTTAAGAGTCGGAAGTGAGTGAAGAAAGACCTCCTTGCCTGGCGAGAGTTTAGCCTCTTGGCAGTCCAAATGTACGACAAGTTCTTGTGGTCTGTCCAGGTGATAAAGTGGAGCGTTGCCCCCTCAAGCCAGTGCCTTAATTCCTCCAGAGCCATTTTGACTGCTAGCAGTTCCTGGTTTCCAATGCCGTAGTTATGCTCTATGGGGGATAGACGGTGGAAAAGGAAGGCACAAGGGTGCAGCTTGTTATGACTTCTTTGAGAAAGTATTGCTCCTACCCCAGAGTCAGATTCATCCACTTCGATGATAAACAGGAGGGAGAGATCTGCTTGAGCGAGGACTAGAGCGGAGGCGAATAACCCCTTGAGATGATCAAAAGCCTGCTAAGTCAAGGAGTTCCACTGAAAGGTTATTTTGGGAGAGGTTAAATATGCTAAGGGGGAGGCTATCCTACTAAAATCCCAGATGAACCTACAGTAGAAGTTGGAAATGTTGGAGCTGCTTCCGAGAAGCAGGTACCGGCCAATCTACCACAGCCTGAACCTTCGCTGGGTCTGCCCTGATCCAAACTTTTTCTATGATGAGTCCTAACAAAGAGATTTTATCCACTTGAAATTCACATTTCTCAGCTTTGATGAAAAGTTTATTTTCTAGGAGCTTCTGTAGGACTTGGTGGACATGGTGTTGATTATCCACAAGGGTCTTAGAAAAGATCAGGATGTCAACCAGATAAACGAAGACGAAGTGATCCAGGAAATCCCAGAGGATGTCGGTGACCATGGCCTAAAACACTGCCGGGGCATTAGTGAGGCCAAAAGGCATGACCAGGTATTCAAAATGGCCTAGATGGGTGTTGAAAGCAGTTTTTCACTTGTCCCCCTCTTGAATACAGACCAGATGATATGCATTTCGGAAGTCGAGTTTAGAGAAAATTGTGGCTCCCTGTAACAGTTCGAAGGCAGAAGAGAGAAGAGGCAAAGGATATTTGTTTTTGACAGTGATCTGATTCAAGCCTCTGTAATCAATGCAGGGACGAAGAGACCCATTAATTATTTTCCACGAAAAAGATGCCCGCTCCCAGCGGAGAAAAAGAGGGGGGAATGATCCCAGCTGCCAGCGAGTCCCAGATGTATATCTCCATAGCTTCTCTCTCAGGCTTGGTAAGACTGTAGAGATGACTGGAGGGTAGATAGGCACCTGGTAAAAAAGTTTTTAGCAGTCATAGGGATGATGAGGTGGAAAAGAGACAGGCAAATCCTTCAGGAAAACCTCAGCTACGTCGTGGTAGACAGGAGGAACCGATGAGTGATCCGGAGGGACAGAGGGTGGTAATTCCCCACCATGAGCTAGCAGGAGGAGAGGCAGAATGCAGGCAGTGCTGGTGCCAAAAACACTCCGACCAGAGATATTATTCTGAGAGCAATTAATGGTAGGATTGTGAGTCTTTAGCTAGGGATGACCAAGCACCAAAGGAGTCTGAGGTCCGTAAAAATGTAGAGTTCGATATACTCATGGTTGTTTCCAGAGAGAAGGAGAGAAACTGGGGCTGTGTGGGGAGTAATCCAAATGAGTCGGTGACCATTGAGAGCAGAAACTTGCAGAGGCTCAGAGAGAGGCAAAAGAGGAATACCAAGAGATTTGGCTAAACCAGTGTCCAAAAAGCTCTGTTCAACCCCTGAGTCAATTAAGGCCTGGAGGGAGACCACACTATTGCCATGCCCAATCTTGGCCAACACCATGAGTCATGATAGGGAGGAAACATTTGAACCCATCAGTGTCCCAGCGCTATCTTTTGGCCACCGCCGGCATGAATCGATTAAATGTTACACCACAATAGAGGCACTCACTGGCCGTAATTCTCCTACTCCGTTCCTCCAGGGATAATCGAGCTCGTCCAATCTGCATGGGCTCTGCCCCTGCCTCCTCCATCGCGTCACTCCCACATACCTCCGAAACCGTGATGATGGTCACGAATGTGATCCTCCATCCTGACACACATAGAGACAAGGTCATTCAGGGAAGCAGGGAGCTCTCTAACAGCCCGTTCACACGGAGAGTCTTCTCGTCCCAGCCGGTCTCTTCAGCCAGAATCCACAACTCAGTCGAATAATCCTCAACACTCTGCCTCCCCTGCTGTAACCCGAAAATCCAATGAGCTGCCGCGTCTGCACTAGACCCTTTATCAAACACACACTTAAACTTGTTGATAAATTTGGCATAAGAAAGATCCTGATTGGTTTTAATAACTGTCTGGGCCCACCTCATTGCTTTACCCCTCAGTAAGCTCACCATATAGGTAGTTATGGCTCCATCAGATGAATACGTCCAGCAAAGTTCGTGAAAAACAAGAGAACATTGAGTAAGAAAACCTCTGACTTTACTCACCTCACCAGAGGAGGTTTCTGGGGTTGGTATATCTCTCTCCGATGATTCTGATGGCAGCGGCAGGGGTCTGTCGCAGAAGACGGAATTGCCTTAGAATGTGAAAAGGGATGAGATGATCTGGTGGCAACTGAGGAGCATCTCCAGCCTTAAGAAGGGTCCTGATGATTAGCAACATGAGCTGCATGTGGGCTGATGATTGATGATTGACGCTCAGGTGTGCCTGGTCCCTGCTGGAAGGGGCCACTACAGGGAGCCGGCAGATGCAGACACACCCACAGCCACCACACCTACGACTCAGGGGGAGACAGAGAGAGAGAGAGAGAGAGAGAGAGAGAGAGAATGGTAGGCCAGCACGGAAGGCAGGGGCCTATGACACCCTCATTTTCAAAAGGCTCAAAAGTGATTGGACAAACTAACATAATTTTAAATATAAGATTTTTTTTTTTTAAATACCTAAATGAAAATCCCTTCCATTCAGTGACTGCTTGCTATATAGAACCCATGGACGTCACCAAATGCTGTTTTTCTTCCCTTGAGGTGCTCTGCCAGGCCTTTACTGCAACCACCTTCAGTTGCTGCTTGTTTGTGGGTCTCTCTAAAAAGCACTCTCTGCTGGGTCGAGATCAGTTGACTGACTTGGCCATTAAACAATATCCCATTTATTACCCATCTAAAATTCTTGGGTTTCTTTTGTAGTGTGCTCTGGGTCATTATCAGTTTGCACTCTGAAACCCCATCCAATCAGTTTTGCAGCATCTGGCTGAATCCCAGCAGAACGTATATCTCTATACACTTCATAATTCATCCTAAGTATTCTTGACTTGACTTTTTCTTAACCAAGTAAAGTATTCTGTGATCACCCACTTTAGTTGTCTTCTGAAGTCTTTCAGGCTATTTGGTGTTGCTAAGCTGGTCAGTGCACTCCTCCTCCCTAAAGAATATACCAGGCTGTTGTTTTGGCCACCCCTAAAGTTTTTACTATTTCTCTGATAGTTTGGTTTTTCAGCTTAACAATGGCCTCCTTCACTTGCAACTCTCCAGACCTCATATTGACAGTTTAAGTGAACAGGGACTGAATACAACTTCCACACTTAAAAACAACTCCAGGGCTTTTTTCTGTGTATTTTTTCATGGAATAATGGGCCTCAAATGGCTATGAAACTGTTTGTCAGTCAATTGTCCTATCACTTTTGAGCCACTGAAGATGGGGGACTGTGTATATAAATGTCTGTAACTCCTAAACAGTTAAAGCAATTCTTTTGTTAGATCCCTTGAATTAAACCTTAAAGTCTGCAGTTTGTTCAGACTTTAATTGTTTGATCTAAAATCCACTGTGATGATAAGACAAAATTACAAAAAAATGTTTAATTGTCCCAAAACTTATGGATCCAAATGTAACTGAGTCATACACTGTCCTGTTTGAGGAGGGAAGCAATAAATCAGTTTCTTAGTATTTAACATTAAATCAATCTGCAACTGTTTATGCATCAGTTATCAAACAAACAATTTCAATTAAGGATTTGTTTTGTTTTTCATGTTTTTCATTTCAATATAATGAATGTATTGTACATGATTCCTAACTATTCCTACTATTATGAGTTATACTGGGTTTTGTGGTAAGAATAACCAAACAATAACTGACAGAGCTGCAGTACTGTGATGCTTCTTCACCTCAAATTGGATTAAAAGTTTACTATTAAAGTCTTCTTACATTGTGGGGTTCCAGCCAATCATCACTGCACATTCAGATAGTCTTTATAGGCAGTAAAAGGGTCTTGAGAGGTCAGGTGGTGCATTTTGTGGGTAACCATTAATTTTTTACTCAAATCTAAGTGAAAAGCACCTTAGCTTAAATAAATTCTTTGATAGCTTTTCTCTTGACTTGAAAAGTTGCACTGTGTTTCCAGACTTTAGGCAAGAAAGTTTTTGGTTATAACAATTTCACAGTCTCCTTGTGGCTGAAGAAACAGCCGGACCTGGACATCTGGAAGGTTGGCAGTGCATACAGAAAGACAGGATAACAAAAGAACAAGCCAGACATTTGGTCCTTCTGTGTTGGTCTAAAAATACATGATTTGCAAGGAAATGTATCAGCAGCAAACCAAGTCTTGTCCTGCTGTTGTTGTGTTCTCTTTGCTTAGCCCTACCTCACACGTCTACATGCCAGGCAACATTGCACTCTGCTGTCTATTTATAGGAAACAGGATTTAGAGAAGGGACTTTAGAGAAGGGGCAGCATCAACGCACCCAAAGAAAAAGACGGTGCAATCTATTTATGGTTTTGCTGCCACCTTGTACCTGCAGATAACTATGTAACATGGTATATAAGCACCATTTAGGCACCTGCGTTGACAGAATGTCTGGTATTGCCAATGGCTGTTTTCCTCAAGAAGAATAATGAAGAGAGAAGTCAAGGCTGGGCAGGTGAGAAGGAGAAAGATCCACTGTATATTAGGTATGAGACTGGCCGAGTTAGAGAAATTTTAAAGAAAAGAAGTAAGGATAGAAAGAATTAAAATGAGAGAAATGGATAAATGAGAGGAAAATTAAGTCAGCGTAACTTTATATTCATGGAAAGGTGTCTGCAATCATAGTAACCCTTGCAGGAATTTAGCCAATTAGTGGTTAGCTCTGAAGATTTAAATGAGCATAACATCCAGCTGGAGAGCAAAAGAATGTATGTGTGTGTGTAACAGAAGTTCTCAACATATGTGGTCCAAATTAAATTCAGTCAAATAAAAGATTTCTTAGTTAAAGAAACTTTAATGAAGCAGAGAGAAGCACAGAAAAATAATAAACTAGCGTATAATTAGCATGAACAGTCAGAAAGCATACCAAATATAAAAAAATGGTAATTGAATAAGTACAAAGCCCCTACCAGACAGTAATGTAGTCATATATGGGCTCTGTGTTCAGTACAGTAAAGTTGATATAAATCCCGTGTCCAGGTGGAACTCTAACACTCCACACACAGTCCTGGAAATTTGGGTATTCCTCAGGGTGACCAGGAGAGTAAATGGTTCCATTTAATGATGTGATGTTTCCGCCACAGAGAGCTGTGAGAAAGAATATTAACAGAATTACCCTTAATAAATTAGCAGCAAATTAGTACCACCATTGTGAAGCTTCGGTAATTGTATGAGAGAGGAAACATCTCTATCAGTCATGTAATGACCACTGGATAACTTTAATAAATTGTCATGTCATTTTTATTTCTATTCAGCAGCTGAGGTGTCCCCCGGCTGGGCTGCTTATCGATAAGACAATGTTCCCACTGCTAAAAACAATATGGCCAAATATGTGCCAGTTTTTTGTGTTTAGTGATCTTAAAATTAGAACAGTTAAGATTATCAAGAAAAAATATTGTACCTTCTTTCAGGTGTGAATAAAATGCTGCATACAATAAATAGTTACAGTGAGGACAATCCCAACAGGTTAAGGGTAAAATAACTTTGTTTGGTTAAATAGTGAAATAACAAAACAGCAATGATCAACATCATCATTTATATATCAGGAAGAGAACAGCCAGTGCACCACATATTCTCACAAAAAAGACATCTTGAAAAGTGGAAGAACAGTTTAAAAACAGATGCATATTTTAACTGTGTTTGTAAAATGTAAATATTATTTTTCTAGGAAAGTGAGAAATTTATTATTAGCAAAATCCATAGAAATTAAGTGATTTTATTCTCTTCACAGCACCACAATGGGCATTTTTTTAACTTGTGAACTGCACATTATGATTTGTTATGTTGTTAGTATTGAGTGTCTTGTAAGCTCATATGGGAGGGACATCAGAAAGATGCAGCCCATTCAACTAAACACTCATTCAAGAATCTAGCAGGCAACATGAAACTTCTTGGACTAAAGAAAAGTACTAGTATGTATGGAAGTGACCATGTAAATTACCTTCACATCGTGGTAAAGGGTGGTTCCAGTTCCTGCTAATTCCATGTAAACATGTGAGTGAAGCTTCTCCAATCAGAGAATACCCAGGCAGACACTCAAACGACACCGTCATCCCAACACTGAAATCTGTGCCTATCACGATGCCATTACGAAACGGTCGAGGGTCTGGGCAACTCTGGAGCTGGTAGGCTGGAGCGATGAAAACCCAAATTATTCACAAAAAAAGCAGAAATGATTTGTAAGAACCACAGCACTGACTTCAGCTTCAGCTGTGGACTGCCACCTTGTTGTGAAACTGAAATCAAGAAATTCATAGAAAGAGTCGATAAATATATCATTTCTAACACTGGAAGAGCCATTCAGTACATAAAAGCAATTACAGTGTTAACATAGCAAAACTGAGCACAGCACTGGTACTGTTAGACAAGGAAACTAGAAGTCAATTGGCAGTCAGACATTCAGCAAAAATGCTCAATGAGGAATTACCCACAGTCAAGGTTGTTTAAATTCCTACCACCAGTTATAAAAGTGGGTTCAGTACTTTAAAGTTATCTGAATTGTGGAAGCTGTTTGACCAAAAAAAGTTAATTAAAAAAAGACCAAGTGAATATTCTTTTCATTGGCAAGTTTTAGACCCTTTTAAGGGGTGCTCAAGCACCTCTAAAAATAACAGTAGCCATAGTACTAATAATGCTTTATATTATTTTTTTCATACATGGTTACACAATATAGTGCAAACTGGCAAATCAGATTTGGGCTTTATCAAGTTGCATGGATTTCACTGTAGTGATGGACTTCAAAACAGGACTCATATCATTCTAAACATGGCTTGAACAGGATGGCTGCTGCTACACTGAAGCGACAGACTGCGTATCAGCCTACCTGATGTTTGTTCTGTTGAGTTTGCACAATAAAAGGGAGGGTCTGTATTAACTCGAAAACTTTAATGTAAAAGGCAAATCTCTTACAAGCTTGCTTCTTACAAAGGTGCATAGAAAGGAAACCTCATCTGCCAATGTCTGTATTTAATGATGCTACTTTAACTGTATGATGATTTGGTGGACTAAAGAGACTGAAACAATGTTGTGCATGTTTCTCCCTGTACAGTACCTGCTTTGCTACAAATTGAGCTTTAACTTACTTTGGAAAATTCTAATTTCATTAACTAAAGGGCCCACCTTAAAGCAGTTGTATTATATTGAAATCTGTGATTATTTATTCTGAATTATTCTTTGACACTACAGTAGTGTCCCCGTAGTGTAGTGGTTTACACAATCGCCCCTTGGTGAGAATACAAAGGAACAGCCAAAGGTAGATTCTTAGATACTACAATAGACTATTTTACTAATTAGGCTGACTTTGAAAGTAACGTTGTAAGAAGTATGTGATTGAAGTGGTAAAAACTGAAAAAAGCTTTTAAAAATTACTAATAGTAATTCTTTAAATATTATTGTTTTATTTCTGTTTTATATGCAAGGCAATGTATGCTCAATATTGTGAGTGGGGGGCTTAACCCCCCCTAAATGTTTGATCCTAAAATCGCCCCTGATTCTTCTGGCTTGTGCATTGTTAGATCATTAATAACTCCCTTGTCAGTGACAGCCAGGATAAGTGTCTCATCTGCCATGGTTGACAGCGTTGACATCATAAGTTCCGCCTCTTCTTCATTATGGTTGGTTAGTGAGAGGGAAGCGACACTGACAAGCTCACTGCTGTTCCCCACGTTGGACTTTTTCTAACTGAGAGTGTCAGTATAAGCATAGCGAGGAAACAAAGTGTTGTGCTGAGGGTGTTTTTGTACCAAGGACTTTGAGAGCTGTCAATGCTGAGCTTCTTAGGCTGCCATGGCAAAAACAGCTGTCATGGCCACAGATGCCAAATGATCTTTTTCCTCCTAATTAAAGGCTAAGTTAGTTTAAAAGACAAAAACTAGCTCAATGTTCTTCTGGTTTGCTTAAAAAAGATAATCTGCAGCTAGAATTTCAAATAATAATGAAAAATTATTTTAAAAAGATATGGTCATCCTGCATTAAAGAAGCAAATTTTTTTTAAGATGTTGCCAAAATGAAATCTGCTGGCCTGAAATTCATACATAATTGTCACATTATTTTCTGTAGTCAGTGGTACAGTAGACAGGGCTTTGAAGAAAAACATGTCACTGAGACAGACAAACCTTGGTAAAAATAATGGTAGTGGAAATATTAAAATTGTGGGTATTCACATTTTTCTTTTTTTGAAACACTGTGGCAGTACTGCTGTCAAGAGATAAAAGGTATTATTCATCAGCCACTGTAATTTGCACATTAATGGAATTAGACGAAACATATTTAGGCTATCTACAAGATTTGTCATAATAAATATAAAGACTGCTCAAGCCATTTTAGTGTCAGAGGGAATAAATATGAAACTCGTCTCATCACTGAAATTAATCCAAATTGAGGGCCTATATGCACCCGGTAATCTTTTTGGCAGCTGGTTCTGTAGTAAAGAAATATTTTTATCCTAGTAGATAAATCTGTTGTTACGGTAATCGCTCCTGAGAAATTAAGTCACAGTGAGACAGTTGTTTCCACATCAGCAACACTTGCAGCCTGCTCTTGTTTTCTCTGCTTAGAAAATAACCACTGTAAACAAGATGTTGGAGAGGAGCATTTAAAAACAACATTTACCCTGATACGTGATGTGGAACCCTGGTTTGTTTTGTGAATAGTCACTGTGGAAAAAAAAGCTGGTTTGGTGGGTGGTGCTGAACAGAGGTTTGGGGATGACTGGACCGCTGAATCGGTCAATGACAGTGCCCGTCTCCAGCGTTCCACTACGGATCTCTAAGTAATCATGGATCGCTTCAGTGGAGAAGTTCAAAAACTGGAGATGGATACCTGTGAAAGGAAAAAATAACACAGGGTATGCCATTATAGCAAGCAAGCTTGAGACTGGCAATGAAGACTTGTGTGGAAAAACACTTAGAACATGGTTTATGTCATCAAAAAAGGTTTACAACACTGAGTGACAAAGCAAATAAAGAAATACATCAAAAGATAACAATGTGCATGAAAAAAGTACCACAAAGAAAATGGATTCTCGGGCAAACTAAAATATTATTATTAATTTTTTACATGTGTTTAAACTATAGTCAAAAGTTGACAGTGTTCCTTACCAAAGCCGACAGGTAAGTTCACTGTCCATGTGCAGTCTAATCCACTGGGGTAGTTGCCGGGGTAACCTGGACTTAGAATCACTCCACTTACATCTGTCATAGACCCACCGCATTGGGCTATATACCCAAACACGTAGATGCATCACACAGAAAAAGAGAGAAAGGAAGATCGTGGTTCATTTTTGAAAGCAGAACATCACAAGAAGAAGGACCTAACTAACCAAACTGAAAGAAGCAAACATGCCTCTCCTTTCTAAAGACACTGATACTGACTCCATATTTCAAATTTATAATGTTTTACAGATATTTTACATGTTTTAAATAAAACTTTAATATTATGAGTCATTATTTAGTGATGTACAAGCAGAAATGTGTCCAGAGCTTGTTTTCTCTAGTTTCACTGAGTGTATGTTGATGCTTTGGTTTACTCTGCATGTTTACGGCAAAGTCTGGCTTAGCTTTGGGTCAGTTTAGAGCCCAGTAGTATTCTGCACAGAATACCAAATAATCAGCTCATCACTGGAGAGTAAATTGATCAAACAGCTTATTTTCCAGAGAGGTAGAGAAGGCAGTGGAGGTTGATTGCATCACTTGTGCAGCACTGAAATTTTGCATGTTTTTGCATGTCCATGCTTGAATGCATTTGTGTGTGTGTGCGTGTGTGTGTGTGTGTGTGTGTGTGTGAGTGTAGATGGATGTACAGACGGATGTACGGATGGATAGAACACCTACCAAGACACAGTGGTACAGGATAATTCCATCTTCTAACAGGTCCAGGCATACAGGTTATATGGGCATTACCCTAAAATGGTACAAGCAACCATAATCTTTTATCATATAAAAAGCAAGGAAGTCACTGACAATTACTGCATTTGTTTCAAAGTGCTGTTTTACTTTTTTCATGCATTGAGACATTTATGTTAATAGTACAGATCCGTATATTAAACACAAGGCAGGTAGAGCTCTACAGCATACTGCATAGAAATTGGGCAGACCACACCAGAGACATATATTATTCAGGATTTGTGCAAACCACACCACAGTTGTATGTTTAGCAAGAGCTGGGAAAACCACTTGAGAGTGGGGTTTCCTTTTGATTCTTTTAAACAGTTCTTGGTTTATGCAGCTAGTGGATAAAAAGAATGAATGGTGGCATATCGGAGAAACTGAGCACGCTTTAATGATTTCAGATCAAAAGCCAAAAGTATCTGGGAATCAGTTTGGATTAAAAATCTAGTAATCCATGTGTGGAAGACTAGTGTATCCAAAATGGTTGGTATGAATCTTTGCAGAAGGATGAATGGGTAGATTCTTTTACCTGAAGAGAGTATCCTTGTTCACAGGAAAACTGTACAACATCCCCCACCATGAATCTGTCTCCATGTCGAATTCCATAGTTTGGAGTCTGAGGCTCTGGACATGACTCCAGACCAATAGCTAACAAGAGATGTGAAATAAATAGTGTTATTAAAGGTTCACTTATGATTTTGTGAATATTGTATTGGCCTCAGCTTAATCTACTCTAACAATATACATGTACCTGTATATTCCAGGTGAAATCCAGCAGCTGAGACACTGATATCAGAGCTGAAGCTGAGATATAGGTTGTTAGATGTACTATTCAGAAGAGGGGGGATAGTGGTGCCTGAAAGCAGGGAGAGAAAGAGAAGAAGAGAGGGCCATGATTGCATCTTTTTATTTTCAACTGAGGCCTTAAAAGCCCATGAACTTAGTTATTCTGACAGCAAAAGAAATCAACAAAAGCCTCCCAAACCTACATTTTTACTTTATTTGTTAGTGAAGTGTTCTCGAAGGGGGGAGAAGGGAATTACTTTTATTTGAGACATCTGTTTTATTTGAAACCACTTTTCAAATGTTGGTTTGACCTACTTAGCGTGGCAGGGGAGAGTACAAAGTTTAAAAAAAGGGACTGTGATACTGAAGCAAACCTGGCACAGTGTGTCAGTGTAATCAGGCCCTTCAAAATAACATATTAGATGAGGTTCTTTCATGCAAAGGAATATGAGCATTTTCCAATCTCCTCATTAGTGGAAATGGCATTTTTCCATGGCATGCTTCAAGATGCAACAGTGGAAACAACATTCCTGATATTATTGACTTGTGGAGTTATATTTTGCAATGGACATTTCACAGTGAAAACATCATTTGCTGTGTATTTTTTGTATTCATTGGTAATTGTGTTGGCAAAACTTATAAAACAAAGACGTTCCTGTGAATCAACACTGAACTGGGTCAGTGGATGCTATTGGTTGCCTGTTGTGAGGGAAAATAATTAGCTGATTTTTTAAGAGTCTGCAGCCCTTCTTCTTGTCATTTTTATGTTATCATAAATTATCATGTCATAAATTTTTAAAAAAAGTGTTTTTTTCTCATCATAATAGCTCATGATCAATACAGAATAATTAACTGCATGGATTTAACCATCACGCTTATTTGAGGACGTATGACAGTATTAATTAACAGTTGTAATGAACCCTAATAAAGAAAGTTCTATCTTTGTTCTGCATAGATTTATTCATCAAATATATTTTCATATGAAAACAAGATATAATGATGTTACTTTAATTGTTCACCATATAATCGCTTGTTGAGTTTGCCATAAAATGTCATGTCCTCTCATAGATGACTTAAAGCAACTAGGAGAAATCCAGATGACTTTGCTTCCCTAAAACCCAGAAGATTTAGAGTGGCCCTTTGGTCAGCAGTCTGATTACATGAAAGAAGGTTTCACACAAACTGAACCAAGTTTTTGGTCTAATGTGACTTGCCTGAACATTAGACGCACTTTCCATTTCTTCATTGTGGACAGGTTAGATGAGCTGCACTGATGGGATGCTCATTTAAAACAATTCCTTGTAAGTTTTTGGCCCACTTTTGATTCATTTTTGTTCTTGTTGGCATAGTTGAGAAGGGGAATGAAGTATTTCTTATTTGGCATGCATGAGTGAAAAATGAGAAGTGCGAAGTGTTGTATAAAAAACAAATATTGAAAGCATTAAGTTGACATTATTAGAAATGTATTTTTCAGTTCCAGTTTTCTAGGTGTAAGGTTTTAAAAGTTACATAATGATAAAATGGAAAGAGCATGCATGATTCAGTGTGCGGATTTAAAAATTTTGCCAGTCTCCAAACAGATTTATGACTGACATTACACTGTTGCTATAGACTGAATTTAGGCTACAAAATATAAAAGATTGCACATAAAAAAACAGAGCAGCATAATTTGTTCTCTTCTATAATCCTCTTTCTGGTGACACATCAATGTACTACTCAAAGTTAGGGTTCACACTGCTTCCCACTTTCTATATTATTGTTTTTATTATGACTTTCCAATAAATTGGCCATAAAGTTAAGAACATCCTTACTGTCATAAAGTTTTCTTAAAGGTTTCGCTAATAACAGTGTGCAGTCAATTTTGGCACCAATTACAGATGTGAACAATTATATTCTTAGTCAGTTTGACAGATTGTTTCTATTCCTAGTAGAGAATTAGGCTGTAAGAGGATCAATTAGTTTTGCGACAGATATTTCTTACATGTATTTCAAGGAAGACTTTGACACAGGCGGTACTGGGTGTGCAACTCAGCTCCTGCTGAGACTCTGAATGTAACCAGCTTAGCTCAAATCACAATGAGCCACATGGGCATTTTTAAAATTTTATTTAACTGTCAGGTAAGATTTGCTGTGATCAGCTTATAATAAAAGATGTTTCTTTATTGTTTCGTTATCTAGAGAGTAAGTGCTTTAAAAGGTGCCCTGCCCTTTAAATTATATTTCCTCTGATAAACTCAAATGAAACATCTAATGCCCTCATAAGTTTAAAAACATCACTTGTGAAAACTCCTCATAAAAATAATTCTAACATCACAAACCCAATTGCTGACAGTGTTGTTAGCTTCCTCCAACTACATGAATTATTTGATGAACCAAGACATAACACCTTCCTACTGAAAACTCATAAGAGGCCTAAAATTCTTAATACATAACACCCTCATTAATAATCCTCAGCATACAGAGATTTTCAATAAAGAAAAAATGGGAATCAGACCTAAAGTGTTTTGAAAGAAAATCTTACACAGAACATATTATACTCCTTTCACCTGAAACAGCACAATTGTGGGCTGTTTTTCATGTGTTAGAAGTTGAGAATGTCTACCAGAACTCTTTTTTACATGCTGTCCAGTCCTGGAGTTGTTTTGGAAATGATCAAAATGATTTCTGAGGTTTTAAACCCCTGTATTTACTTTTAATATATCATTTGTATAGGTATTTCTATTGCATTTACAAACCGCATATTTACTTTTTCCAGTTAGAAAAAGATTCGCATGAATAAACATATCAAAGATTTTTGTTTTTATTGCATTATAGACATCACAACTGTTCTGAAAATTGGGTTTGTAATGTCAAAATATCCCCAGAATTAGATATTCTTATTTGAGTAATACTCTTTAAAAGTACTGAATGTTTTTTTTTTTTTTTTTTACCAGAGTAGCTTCCCAGTCTTGGTGCGTGGTTGTCAGCACCATCGTAAAAATCCAAAGAGTCCCAGTTATGCTCGGTGGCAAAACTTACAACCTGTATCTGGAGAGACAGGAAAAAAGGGAGAAAAAAGAAAAAGAAGATGAATACTTGTTAGATCATTAGAGATTACTTTAGCTAAAGCATTTAAATTGACATCTAATTGGATTTTGTTAATCTAAATTCAAACTGAACCTACACGTGATACCTTTTAAACGTTTGATGCTACAAAAAGAAAAATAATATTTGAGGCAGAACTGCTTCAAAAAATGACTGAACTGTGAACTACGACACATAAAGGTCATGTTTACTGCATTTACGGTATTGTAGTACTAAAGGAAAATATAAACATAGTGAGGTGCCTGTCATTTCAAGAGACTGCACTTTGTGTAAAAGGCATCTTTGCCTTTGTATTTGTCCGTGAGAGCAGTTTAGCTTACATGCAATCAGGCCTTATCTTTCATGATTAGATCCTATCTAGTTATCTTTGGATGGCCCCTCTCTCAGAAACCATCCACCCATTCATCCTTCTAATAATATCTTATCTACCCTGGGATCCTGCCTGCTCAGCTTTTAAGCCAATGATACATAGGTCAGCCAGGAAGCAGCATGTGACAGTTACTACCTGTATTCCTGCTCCTTCTGGAACAGAGACCTTCCACACACAGTTCTGGTTGTTGTCATATGGCTCTGGGTAGCCAGGAGAAAGGATGGTCCCACGGCGAGAGGTCAATACGCCCCCACAGGGAACTGGGAAAGAGTGAGTATAAGAGGAGGAGAATACAGAGCAGAAGAGAGGAAAAAGGAGACTAAGGCAGAGCTTAAAACAACACTTTGTGTACAAATTAGAGGAAAGCAAGAGAAAGTGAACAGTGCCAAACACTATACTACCGAAAGAGAGAACAAAGAGCTTCATTTCTGGTTAACACCCGAACATCATTTGGACTAAGAGGCATTTCAGTACCTTGTGTTGTTATTCAGTTATGAGTGTTTACTGCACAATCATGCTACTGTATACTGCTTTCAAAAAAAGAAAAGTTCCTGTCCTGTGTTTAATTATCCAGATTCATATTTACCTATACATGTTGGCAGGGTGTCATTCCATTGTGCCAGGTTGTCTGGTACACTCTCACAACGGATGGCAGTAGAACCATGCAGTGTGTAACCAGGGTTGCACTCAAATTGCACCAAAGAGCCAACTGCAAAATCATTACCGAGACGTTTTCCGAAGCGTGGCTCAGGGACTGAGCTGCACTGGGTAGAGCTAGTCCGAGGTACAGCTAAAAAAAAAAAAAAGAGGAAAAAAAAAAAA
>VUQH01032257.1:18556-34775 GCA_015106775.1 Etroplus canarensis
TCCGAGGTAACAGATAAAAAAAAAAAAAAGAGGAAAATGCCAAAATAATTAATTTGAACTGTAGCATTGGTGCTGCCAAAAGAAGCCTAGAGAGACAATCTTGGAAAATATACATTTAAAATCTATGTCATTTCTGATTAAACAAAGGCTGCATAAACCTATGAAGGTTAGTGATTAACATTAACATTACTACAAAATACAAAGGATGACCACAGGAAGTCATTTTTTACCGAGTCACAACTGTGTCTGTAAAGAATAAATAAAAGCTAGTAATAATGTTATTAGTGATAACTTAAAAAAATAACCTTGGTAGACAAAATGAAATCCCTTAGCGGTGTCTGGTCCAACTGTGGTGAACTTAATTGTAATCTGGTTTCCTGAACTCAGAGGGAGAGATTCACCTAGAGGTGGAGTGGAAACAACAGTGCATGTTACATGCTGAGGTTGAGTGGTTGTATATTCAGCTATCCATACATGAAATCAACCATCCTTACCAGAGTGGGACCCAGAGAGAGAAGACAAGAGAGTGTTTTGTTGAGTGGGTCCATCATAGATCTCTACCACATCGTTAAGAGACGTCTGGAACAACACAAACTGACCAAAGAGAACTGGAGGCAAAGAAGGAGGGGAAAATAAAGAAAGATACAGAAATGAGTTAACCACAGTTGAATGGTGGCAAATCATTATTCCATACTACTATCTGCTGCTGACCTTCCAATGATAAAATTAACCTGTAATACCTCATTTAAATTTTATAAAGCTTCAGTGTCATCTTCTATTTGAGGCCAGCTATTGGCACAAAATTATACATCAGCACACTTAATAGTCAAAACATCGCCTTGTCTTCATCATGCAGCAGTCAACCCCCCTCACCCCCTCTCTTCTCACCCATATCTTGGTTATAGTGTGTCAGTGTTTTCAGCTAGTGGGAAATACTAATCTTGGCAAAAACGGCGTTATAATTGGTAAAGCAAGCAGGTTAAGACACTCTTCCATTCTTTCTTATGTATTACACGTAAGAAGAATGAATGAAAGACATATAACAAAGGTGATAACCTGTCAAACCTGTCTTCAGTGCCACTCACAGAGCTTACTGAGACTGATTCAGTCACTTGTTTCCTAGCAAAGAAAATCTGCTGGCAATTAATTACATGCTACAGCTGGAAGACAGCTGTGTAAGACAGAGGCAAGGAAATAAATCCAGGACTGCCATATAGAGTGCAGCTGTATTGGCAGGTAGCATTAGACAGTGCCCAGAGGGCTGAGGTTTCGCATTTTCTCAAGCTAGAACAATTTGCTCTGTCTTGAATGATCACTGTATCTTTAAACCAATCATTAGCAGCCTGAAGATGCAAATCAGTAAGTGTAGTTGTATTGTTCAAAGCTCAAAGAAAAATGTCCTTTGGGATAAATTACATTTATTTGGAGCTTTCTCTTCCACTCACTGCACACACGTACACCTATATCACCTCTACATCTCCCCTGTTCCTCTCACTTTGGCCCCAAAAGCAGAGGTGTTAGGGATTAAATCTGCACATTGCCAAGGATATGCAGCAGTGAGAAGGTCACTGGTCAATTTGTACAAGACTGTTTCTCTCGGTAGGTTTCTTTTAAAGTTTGTGCTACATTTTTCTAAATCATTGCTCTAGCTCACAAAAGACCCTCTCTGCTTTCATGTAAATTCTCATATTATAATACTGACACGTAATGCAAGGTAAAAACAATGGATTTCCAGTGGGCACCAGTTTTTCCTGCTGTCATAAAGCTAATTAAAACAAATTACAGAGAAAAGCTTAACTTTATGTGGTAAATTAAACTCTTACAGTCATATCTATTGGACCTGTCATGGTTTCTGCCTTTCAGCAGAATTCTGCCCATCACCATAAACAGCTTTTAAAATACTGCCCACCATAAGGGTTTCTAGGAAATCTGAGTGATAAAATTTTACTAATTACTTACTTTGATATTGACATACTTCACAGTAGGTGGAGTTCACAAAAGAAATAATTTGAAAATACAGGACAGATGCACCAACATTTGCACACAGATTCAAAAATTCATACAGTATTACTGCATAAAGGGAATAGCTTACACACTAAGGTAAGACTGGTGAATCTCTCTCATTCTAAGGTAACATACTGTATACATGTACTAACAAAAAGCTTTTACAGTATAGTCACACACATGTGCAGACATGCAGGGATAAATGATCACAGCAGTGTTGTCCTTCACTGTGTTAACCACATAGTTCACTGGTCGTGAAACTTCTGTGCTGAAATCACATACACCCTGGAGATAAGGTCAGCCATCTAGTTCTTCACATTTCCAGCAAAGTTTGGATAGATCCACTGAATCTGGAATCAGGTGATTGAAAATGTTTCGCTGTTCATTTGAAAGGCCTCTTCAGCTCCTGACATCAGATGGAGAAAAACTGGGCGCTGATCCCTGTGGAGCTCCCAAGCCTACTGATGAGCTATCTGAGTGGGTGTCCTCTGCCACGTAATCATTCAACAGACAGTATGGCATCTCCAAAGGGATATATGCCAAGGCTTTTCCCTACCTGCTGGTAAAACTGAAGGAGGCATTTACATGGACGGAGAAACATCATCAACCATTCATTAACCAGCTCAGTTTTTCAATTCCTACATCATTGATCATCAGGCAGTTTATCCTGCACAATTACTGCAGCCGTGAGCCTGGAGCATCCAATTGCTGTAAGATTACAAATTCAAAAACAAGATAATTTATATGAGAATGACAGCTGCTTACAAAATATGGGCAGCACTGCAACTTAACAAAACAATCTGTCTCTCGCTCTGTGTGGGAGGTTTGGGGAGGTTATCTGTGTGTCTTATACAATATGTAGGCCAAACAAATGTTAGCTCTTCTCAGTTAGAATTTTGTACATGGAGGCGAAAATCCAAAAGTGCAAATATACTGAGACATCAACTATCCATGGCCTTAGGGAAAGCCACTATTTATTTGTAACTCCACAGGGTATAATTGGACATAAGCCACCAATTGCTGATTATTTATTAAAGCCTAATTCACTTTCAGTGAGCCAGTGGTTCTAATAATCAGCCAACCATTGTGGTAATTTGTTTTGTAAACATATATTATAGACACAAATGCAAGTCGGCCATCTTCATAATTAAATCATATTTATACACTGACAACAAATTCCAACTTATTGTCCACTTACTACCTTAATCCAGAGCTTTTCAGTATAAAGGTGCTTTAAGTGATTACAGTCTTAAAAGATGTTGCAAAAATAAGGCACTTCTTTCAGATTACTCTTTTGAATCCTCAGTTCCCTAATGACCACATTCACAGCGTAGTCTAACTTAAACGTGATGAATCTGAAACAATATTCATCTCTTTATTTAGGTCTGACTTAAAGACCATCAATCAAATGTGGCAAGATAAATACAGTCTCCTTTTGAAATGTTAATATAATAATAAAACACAGACCTGGAATAGAATTAATGGCCAGCAAGTATCTTATTTATCTTATGCAATATATCTGATTCCAGCATGCTTTTAAAACAGCATAGGAATCTTTTAGGGGGGCACCACAGAATCCCCAGAAAACCACAACATCAACTGTATGTGTGAAGTACAGAAAGAAAGTGATATATTTTCTTGTTATTAGCTTGCATTGAACAAACTAATGAGAATTAAAATACACTGAGAAGTCAAGGAGGCTAACAAACAGTCATATCCAGGAACAATACCCTAATCTAACTTATGACATTATTATGCCATAAATAAGTCTAACGATTGCACTTGAGATGGCAAGATGGATAGATGGCAGGGGAGCACATACTAACATTTTCATGGTGATTCTTGTGAAAATGGAAAAAAGCACATAAATCACAAATACAACCTTGACCTTGAGCACAGTTTGGGTGCCAATCCATAAGGTGATTAGGTCCATGATTAAACACAAATTTGACCAATACTCTAGGAAGAGTAGCCATGCTTATGGATTGTGGACAGATAGATGGACAGACAGAAGATTTAAAGTCAGCGTGTTTTACTGATTAAAATGCAATGAAAGAATGACTTGAAAAGAAACTTGTGATCATATGTTCCATTATTGGTGTCCTCTCACCTCAACCTCACGCTGTTATGCCTTATATACAACAAACTATCTTTTTTTTTAAGAATTTAGAATACGCTACTTTGATACTAATAGCATTCTTATTTTCTCATATAAGGTGCAAACAAATACATCTAAAATGTGATGATATGATGAACTTACCAAACTCTCTTGGTACAGATATAGAGTAGACACAGGTTTGTCCTGAAGTATAGTTTCTGGGGAAATTTGGAGATAAAACAGTCCCTTCTGACCCCGTAGAACGACTTCCACAGGGGGCTGGAGATTTATATGTGTACACAAACATGAAAAAAGCAGTGTGACATTGAATCTCACAAAAATAAATTGTAATTTAACAGTATGAGTGGTGTTTATAGTTCTGCAGGGATTATTTATTCCAACTTGCTTTACCTTGACAGCTAGGTAATGCCCTGTTCCATCCAGGTCTGCCATCATCACCCATACTGCAGGTTAGAGTAGAATAACCCTAAACAAACAAACAAACAAACAAATATACTGTAGGAAAACCAATAGATGCACCTAATTACAAAGCTAACCGGCCTAATCAATCAATCGCTAATCAATGAGTCAATTAATTTCCTGTTTGCCAAGTTCCTACCCACCCATTCAACCACCCAACCAACTAATGAACAATCCATCCAACAATTCAACAAAAAAATTCACAACTACTCAAACATTAAACTAACCGAACTGTCAACCCCAAATTCAGTCATCCAGCTGTTTCTACCTGCAAAACATATCCTGCTTCACAGTAGAAGGTGACCGTAGAACCCAGCTTATAATCGGATCCCAGCCTGGTCCCATTCAGAACCACACCTGGGTCAAAACAAGATTCCCTCAGCTTGGCTGAATGGAGGAAAAACAGAGTGAGTTAGAGAGAGGATGAGGCAAAAGAAAAGTGACAGGCACACATGAATAATAGGGCAAATTAATAATAACTAAGCTCCTTGCAATAATCAAATGAGGCAGGCATTCCGTTGGCCTTTGTAACAGTCTGTTTGACTTAGCTGTCTTTGCCAAGATGGCGCAAGAAAGATAACTTCATCCCCCGGCTTTTGTGTGCTACATGAACCTTGTAAATTATGGCCTTGGCCCCCCTCCCAAAAGATTACTGGCCACCCGCATCAACTTAAGACTTAATTCCTGAGTCCACACAAAGTCAGCATTGACTCTTTTGTGCAAGTGAATCAAACTCACACCTCTTGACAGACTATTCAGCAGACACTAATTCAAAAGGGACTTTATGCAGAGAACAATCATTCTCTTTCATCTTGAGTTCAGCATGATACACATGTATATGCACCAAAGTAGGAGACTTTGATCCATATACATGTGCACTGAATGCAGTAGTCTTAGTGTAATTCGAAAAGAAGATATTATTAATACACTCTACAGAAATCCTGTCATTATGAGTTCCAATTATGTTAACTGTAAAAACCTTAGAGTAATCTCCCAAGTCGCAGTGTTTATGAAAAACAGAAATGACAGAAAAAGCCCCTGATGCAATCACCTGAAGCAGAGTAATTTAAAATTATTTTTCAACAACTGACAATAACAAAGAGGCAATAAAAAAGGGAAAAAAAACTTTGGAATGTGCCAACAACTTTCTTTTTTATTATTTACTCAATAGAAAAGGACATATCAACTTCAGACTTATATGTGTTGCTCACATTATAAGGTGGCATGTTATTGGTTAGATGTGAACTATTAGATGATGCTTAAAATTTAATTGCTCCTCCTTTCTGTTCTGTAACTGTGAAACATTGCAGGTGTCTTTACTGCTCATACAGTACGTCATCAAAACTTGTCTGTGTTAATATGAACTCCCCGAGAATGCAAAATGTGTGGTTTGTGGTATTGCCTGTGGTACTTTTTAGTACTGTAAAAGCTATGCACTAAGATCAGGAATGTGGTACTAATTGCAGGCTATCATACCTTTGTATTCCAGATGAAATCCAGTGTAAGAAACTGATCCATCACTGCGAAATGCTAAATGCATTGTATTTGAACTGCTCTCTATCCGCTCTGGGAGTTTGCTGTCCTGGAAGCTACCAATGAGAGGACTGTTGCTATCTGGACCATCATAGATGTACAGGAAGTCATAGTTTGGCTCAATGTTGAAACTGTAGGTAAAAGAAAACAGGGACAAACAAGCAGAGAAAAATGTCAACATAAATTCAAGATATAGTATTAACCAGGAATTTAATGGATTTGGGAGTTGTTTTGTTTGTCATTTATACTACAAAGCATGCAGAGCTTTTGAAAGTGATGAAAGCTGAATAGATTTTCAAAGCAGTTTAGCATCTGAAGGTAGAAGTTGCAGTTCCCACTTGTAGAAAAAATAGATATAGATAAATATACTTTTACATTGTTTTAAAACTTGCATAAAGCAAGAACAAGAGGACGGGCAGTTACAAGCACTTTATTGATCTCACATGCTGATTATTTCCTTTCACTGATGTTTACCCCTTGGAAAAAGAGCCTAAATGTTTATTTACAGTATGCTCAAACTAAATACGTTTGTCCAAACTGAAATGATTGCCATAAAATTTTGTTTTAGAAGTTACTGCCAGCAAAAGACGATATGCAGATTTTTTGTTTCCTTCAAATTGAGCCAACTCTGCTTCGACAGGCTTTTAGTCTACTGTCATTTCATTTCACATTTCACTGTAAAATAACATTTGTCTAGTAAAGAGGTTTTGAAAAGCTCCATTGACTTGAGCTGGATAGTAGAATTGTAAGTTACCTGATGAAGGCCAGTGACAGGACGTAGTCAGAGTTTACAGCAATGAGCCAATCACAGTCTTTTGAGTGAGGGTAGGGATGTGGGTAGTTAGGAGAGAGTATAAATCCATTGGAGCCAGTAAGGTTTCCTCCACACGGAGCTACAACGGGAACACAGGTCAAGATTGGCATCCATTTTGATAAAGTCTTAAAATGTCATAACATTTAAATATTCTCTCAAGCTCAGCTGAGCAGAATGAGAAAGTCATTGTGAATCACTCAAAACAGTTTGGAGAATACTGCTACTGAATAAAAATCCTCATTCAAAAGCAGAGGCAGGAATATATGTGAATAGCATACGAGGTGGCCTTTTTTATACAGCTCTCCTATAAGTCACTGACAGCTGTGTCCTTGAGTTAGGCCCTGTAATAACTCCAGTTGTATATGCAGTACATTTATCGTAGGTCCCTATATAATATATGAAAGTTGGGAGTGTTCACCTATGCAGACAGGTGGGCTGGGCTCCCAGTAGTATCTGTTATCCACTTGTATGCAGGTTATTTTGTCATCTCCCTGGAGCTCGTATCCTGGGTCACACTGAAAGGACACTGAATCCCCGGGCTCACGGCCATCTCCACTACGACTGCCATTCATTGGTACACCTGGGTCCCTGCAGGCTGTAGCTACTGAGCCTGGACAGATAAGAGATAGGGACAAAGCCGGGAACAGAGGAGAAAAAGGAGAGCAATTACAGAAAACTGTGTCACACCAGATATCTATGGCTAGTATGCTAATGCTTTAAGCCAGTCCATCCATGTCCAAAAAACAGTATTAATTAAAGTAATTGTAGTTTGTAATGTTCTAGAATACGTGCTAAGGTAATTTCTTGCTGATAACATTAGTATTTTAAGCAGATAATTATGTCAGTTTTAAATCCTCTTTAATGTCCATGTCACTACATATCAACATGCATAGACACAAGAATGTCTAGATGATGCCTTTCTATTATACCTTTCTGTATTTTTAGGCATCACTTACTAGAGAACTGTAGGGCAAATCCTGACTTGCTGATGTAAAAGTCAGTCTCAAACTGAACAGTGACTGTGTTCAGTGTTGAATGGATTCCCTCGGGGAGCAGAGATCCACTGAGCTCTGCCAAAGACATTTCATTCTCAGGTGGTCCGTCCCAAATTTTCAGCATGTCATGGCTGGCTTCAGTGTCAAAGGCCAAGGGCTGGAGACTGTAAAATGAGGGGGAAAATCTTTCAGTTGTTATACACATATTTATACAATACATGCTGTACATTAAATTAGAAAAGTACCCAAAGTTTGCTCCAATAAAGTATGACATTAATTAAAGGGAGAACATTTTTCATCTAAATAATTGCATAACATGAGTAATAGGATTTACACCAACTTCAATCTCAAAATTTTTAAGTACTGCTATATATAAAGGAGTTTACAATATACTTATCTTAAGACAAAATTAAATTAATTATTAAATTAAACAAAATTAATAATAAGATAGGTTTAGTGAGGTTCACTCTACCTCACAATATTTCCTGAGTCCACCTCAATGGTCCAGGTACAGCGAAGGTTATTATCATATGGAAAAGGGTATCCCGGGGAGAGAATCCTCCCTGAAGACTCACCCTTAAAATGGCCACCACATTCCGCTGCAAGCATCACACACAGATGAGAGGCATTGGACACAGTTAATTTTGAACACACTAAAAATATCCCTGCCCTGTGTCTTTGATTAGCACATTGGTGACAACATTACAATCCCACCACTGAGGCCCAACCAATGGCCAGTTGATGTGTGTGTGCTTTGACAAGCCAACTTGTCAAAGTTGGCTTGTGGCAATTGTTTATCAAACCAATCAGATCCACTAGGTGCACCTCAGAGGCCACTGATTAAATGATCAACAAGGAGACAAATGGCTAAAGAAAGAAGTTAACGCCTATCCTCTGAGTCTCTCCTGAGTCCTCCTTCTCACTCTACCTCATGCACAGGAGACGAAGAGAAGAGCAGAAAAGAGAAGAGGAAGAAGACACAAAGTGCTGATCCTGCATTCCTCCCTAAAGAAATCACAACACATTATATAACAGAAAATAATTCCCCCTTCTCTCTTTGTCTTTCTCGGTTATATATTTTCACAATCTTCATCCCTTCCCTGTGTTTCCTCCCTCTTCATGTTCCCCCTCCCTCAGGCTTTCCTCCCTTCATCACTGGAATATATTATCTCGGGTAATAGGAGCGATATTAAGAGTTCAGAAGGAGAAAAGAGAGGAAAAAGAGGGAGAGCGGGAGAGAAAAGGGGAGAACTAAGGGGGTGCAAAAGGAAAAACTATGAGTAATAATAAGAAGAAATATAATATTAAGACTGGAGGTTAGATGAGGTCACAGCGTGCCACTGTTAAAATATAAAGTCAGAGCATTTCAGCCAGTAGTTTTATGAGTCTTTCATTATTGATAGTGTGAAGGAGGGAGACTTATTAGTCTGAATCCAAAATCAGAAAGTTCAGAGGCAGCAATGAAAGAAAAAAGGTCCTAAACATTGGACTGCCTGTTATGCTTATAGCTCCCATGTGGGGCAAAGCAACAGCAGCCATTTTGTTTATCACTTCGAATAAGCTTAAGATTTGTTTAGGCATGTAATCACTCAACCAAGGACTAACTGGAAGGAATAGCAGCATATTCAAATTAAGTTCAAATTATGTTCAAATCAAAGCATTTTAGGAGCTACATTCCAATACACTGATAAATGTGCAAGTGTGTGCGTTTATGTGTGTGTTTATGTGTAAGAGGCCCAGAATTGCATAACCAGAAAAGGACAATTATTGATTTGTTGACATCAATACTTGAGACTGTGGTGTTATAATTTCCCATCACTTTGAAACCTTGAAAACTGAATTAAAAAGACAGTGATGGCATAATTGAGTATTTAACAGTGTGTCAATACTCAGTGGGGAGTTGCTTCCTTAGAAAGGTTTATTGTTTCCCTAAAATGGCTTGTGCTTTTATACAAAGCAAAACCAAGCAGAATAAAAGAGAAAGAGTTTATTAAGCAATTCTCAACAACGTGATTGTCGCTTAGCCTTTATATGACAAGAGTGACATGAATGTTTTGTGTGTTTTGTCTCAGGGCACAGCACAGCACTGCACAGCACTGGGAGATCATGACAGCAGTCTTCAGGAACAGAAAAAAAAATCTTCCACTGTGGAAAGAGTATAGCATCAGATGGGCAAAGAGATTACAGGAGATGCTGAATAAATGGGCTTTCATTGAGACTTTAAAACTAGAGCAGTGTGTGATATCCAGAGAAAATCAAGAAGGTGATTCTACAGGAAATTGGGCCCCATCTGTTTTCCTTCCAGATAAATGAATTAACATCCCACAAGCAAATATTTTGCATAAAGCTGCAACTTCCTAATATATTGTAGAACAAAACCTGGCATAGTAATGCTTCCTGATACCTAAAAGGTGTGCGTGGACTAGCTAAGCTCTGAATAAACAGCTATTTCAGCTTGAGCGCACAGTCCAGAAAAGTGAAGTTTTTTTAAATACGTATGTTGATCTGATTAGTCATTGGATAGATCCTGCTGTGATTTTTGCTTGTGCAAATAAATGTATAAAAAGTGGTTCCGTTTGAAACAATACAACCATGTTTTCCAGCTACAGGGTAACTCTGAAGCTACTGAATAAATACAAAATTAATAGCAGCAGATAGTTAATGTGGAACACAGCATTAAATGCAAAAAGCCCAGTTTAAGTCTAGGCAAAAATTACCGCTTCATCCCAACCTTATTAAAGAATGTTACTGAAACTTTAAAACACAGTATATCTGCACAAGCCTCAGTGTGTCTTCAAACATCTGTGCATGTATGTCTTTTCAACAGACCACCGTTCAAAGAGCTTCAGATCGTGAAGGACATACCTATGCAAGAAGGCAGAGGGTTATCCCAGACTCTCCTTTCACCTGTCATGCACTTCAGAGTGGAAGCCCCATGTAGAGTGTATCCAGGCTCACATCTATATGTGATACTGCTCCCAGAGAAATGACCTTGGTCGCTGACCTTGAAGCCAAACTGAGGTACACCTGGGTCCTCACAATGCGACAACTCAAAACCTTGAAGGAGATTAAAAAAACAGAGAGAGAGACTCACAGTATGTACTTTTTAAACTACTCACCAAGGGAGATCTAAGGACTCACAAGAGACAAGAGAATTATTTTTATTTATTTAGATGCACAGCAATATTCCCTTAATATCTGGCCCACTCAAATATTCTGTTTATGAGCTTACTGATGCCACAGATCCTGTTAAGCTCTCATCCCATTTTAATAACAAAACTGAAAAAGATACATGAGACATACCATTATTAGGAATGATACTGGAGCATGTGTACACCTTATCCAATTTAATGTTGTTTTTTCACAGTCAGTCTAAGCTCAGTTTCCATGGTAATATTCAGAATATTTGTGCACAGTTTTGGAGAGAGAGATGTGAATAGGTATATAAATAGCTTATCCTTATAAGACCATAACCGGGATTTGATCTACGGCATTACCTGGCAAACAAGGTGTGCCAGGATTTGAGTTATATCCTGGCTGATTGCAGGTGCATGTGTAAATCCTTAAAAATGGACATTTGGAAAGCTATACTTTCTATGTAAACACATTTGTCATCATCCTGACATCAAGTGTGAAGGCTTCCCATCTGAAATTGTTTTCTTTTGTTACACATGTATAAGGAAGCAAACCACCATACATTATTCATTGAACCACATCTCAGGAGTTTTATTGAATTACACCCTCTATACCAAATATAACTATAAACAAAGAGAGAGACACTACTACAATCCTAAGATTGCTGTTGCAGTTTGCTTTAAGCCAATGTGTTTTGTTTTATATGGCAAAGTAACTTCAATCTGCAAAAATATGAAAAGAGCAGAGGTGTAAGTACGTAATCCAGTCTGCTAACACAGTACAGAGACAATACAACTTCAAAGCAAATCACACTAAGCCATCATCCTGCATGACACCATTTAAACAATTAGAATTCCAACTGCGCATCTGAGAGGGCACTGCCAAACGTGGGTGTGCTTTGGTGAACATCAGAACACACCTTTATCACTCCGTCCTACGCTGAAAGCTTTGTTAATCAAATGTGACATGCTTCTTGTGATCATTTCAGTATAATTCACAACAAGTTCAGTGATTATTTCCATTTAAACTGTTTCAGTAAGTATGTTACAGTTATCAGAAATTAGTAGCGTTGCCACGTGCCTCCTAATTGGTTAATAATTCGAGACAGATACCATGAAGCTTATGTATCCTCTGTCCCTGAGTTTACCTTAAAATTTATGTATAGTAAATTTGCAGACAATCTATGTTATATGATTCAATTTAGTGCATGTGAGATAAAACACACCGGAGTGTGACCTAAGATATAATTGCCCATACAATTGAAGCTGTTTTATGCCTCTACTACCCAAGACACTCTAAGCCATGACCACAGGATGTAATCTAGTTTTTTAATGACCCACCTAACCAATTACAGCACGTAGTCACACAGGAATATATTGCTTCTCAAGATTGATAAAAATGTTAATAGCTTGAAAAGTATAGAACTTTCGATACTACAATCACTTACCTTTGCTTTAAATATGTTTTGTGGGAGCTGAGCAAGATTTGGATGTGTGAATGTAAAGAAAAGTCCTGTCTATATATTAATAAGTTGTGTTCACTGGAAACTTACTAGAGTACACCAATTTAAATCCTTCTCCTGTGTTTTCCGCATCACTATAAAATTCCAGCCAGAGATGATTTGAAGTGGAAATGAGCGTCAACCCCAACATGGACGATCCAGTAAATGCACCGAGAACATGGGCTGTATTGTCTTTACCATCATAAACCTGTAATAACAACAGCACAACTCATTCTGTATTCAACACACACAGCATGAACTGATTTTATTTATTTATTCCTGCTGAAAAGTGTTTAACACTGATCTCTGGCAAGAAGAATGACCAAATGTGTGTATGTGTGTGAGCGTTTACCTTGAGTATATCGCCCTGGGCAAGATGAAAGGTTCTAGCAGAGATGTTGATTCCTTTCCCAGCTTGAACCTGCAGTCAACATGGAGTCAAAATTAGCTATACTGACCAGCATAGAGGACAGCAAGCACTGACACAGATGGGAAGATTGTCAACAAATTTAACCTCTCTTACAAAATTGTAATGGACACTAGCTATAATTTTGTTTAATAAAAACACTTTCATGTATAGTCTAAGATGATTTATGACCTGGATGCTATAGATGCACTCATGGTTGTTATCGTAGTTCATTGGGTAGTTTGGAGAGAGTAGTATCCCTTCATTATTTATAACTGAAGAACCGCACTCCGCTGAAGACAAAGACAAAAAAAAGAAAGACAATTTTTAAAAAAGCACAATATTGAGACATGGTTTAATTCTTAAGAGGATTATAAAGATGTGGAGGGACCATGTGGAGAAGCTTTTGTTTTGCCACAAAAATGACCTAAATTTAAAACTTTAATTTCTTAAACAAAAGCTATGTTTTGTTCCTTATTTAGGACTGTTCTGGATTTTTAAAGTTACTTGGTTCTACCCGATAAAAACACTTGCACATCGTCTGTGCAGGCTGTAGAGTAATCATAAGTAAAATTCCTTCTTTAATATGAATGGGCAAATACTTTGAAGGCTTTTGTGTATGTGTTTGTATGACTTTGAGTAACTTCACTTTTTTAATAGCCAGTCACCTTTGTTGAGGAAAATGATAAGGTAGTAAAATTCATCTGAAGTTACTTGTTCTTTGTGCTTCTTACATGTGCCCTCCATGTACAGTAGCCCTTTCCTCTCTTTGTCACTCCCTTTCCCTCCCATTCTCCCCCTCTCTGTGTCTGTACTGATGTAATGGTCATATTACAGCTGCCATATCGTCAATAAATCACACTGCTATAGTTTCCATTTAGAAAATTACCTCTCCAACCTCTCTCTCTATCCTCTTTAACTCATTCACTCTTGCGCTTTCTCTCTCACAATCTATGAATAGTCATTCACTTCAATCTATTTTCCTCTTCCACTTCTCCTGAGTTTTCTTTTTCTTCCACCTCTTTTTCCTATTTTCCTGTTCCTCTTTTCATTTTTCCCTCCTGTTTCTGATGGTGTCCAGAAATAATAAGAGTATAAAAAACAAGACAAAAGGACATTGGATTTTTGAAAGAAACATCTTTGGAACCTCTCCAGCTCTTTTTTGGACAGTACTTTATAGCAAAAACCAAAAACAGCTGCAAAAAATAAAAGCAGCCGTCACACACAACCAAAGTAATACTTTATTCCCGTGTAGCACATCTCTTAGTTAATTAAAATCACAAAACGAACACTCTGACTTCTGTGTGTTTGTATAATTAGTAAAGGCAAACAAGAAGTATATATATACCCAAAAGATTATAAAAAAGCTTCTTGTTGATGCCCTGATCTTTCAGGGTTTTTTTTCGCCTCCTAACCTGTGATGTGTATCACATCATGCAGCAATACAACACAATACAGAGAAACTAAATATAGCAAACTGCACTACACCACAGAACAGCAACACGCAACACCACTCCCACCTCTTGGCATTATCAGTTTTGTCACGTTGATGAAAGAACCAAAGCTGTATACACTGGCACCGAGAACATCACGCAAAGCTGAAAATTAGATTGTATAGAAAAATCTTCGCACATGTAGTCTAAAATTAAAAAGTCATATAGTGTTACTGCTTTTTACTAGAACCGGACTGGTTTGGCTTCCTGCACCTACAGTTTTGTAAAAATCTTGTAAAGCAACACTTTCATTAGCAAGTGCAAAAAATTTAATGTCTTTCATGCTTTTATTACTGCCACTTGTTGATGTTAAATTTGGACCTAAATCATATGAAGATTCTATATGGTACCTAGTACTGATACCAATGAATAGAATTAAGCTTTAAATTAGATCTGTCCCAACCCACAGAAACCAAAGAACCCAAAATCAACACAGAGAGGCACAAAATGCATGACATTTCATGTAATATTTGTTCCTTGCAAGAGTAAAAAGGAAGGTTTACAAGATGGTGCTATGATGTATAGTTTGGAAGACGATGACACTGACGTGAAAACAGGAGGTGGAGCTGGAGGCAGCAGGATAGACAGGATTAGAAATGGACAGCCCAGGTTGAGAAGTGTGGAAACAAAGTCAGAGAAGCAAGACTGAGATGGTTTGGATATGTTCAGAGAATGGATAGCGATACATTGGACAAAGGATGTTGAAGATGGAGCTGCCAGGCAGGAGGAAAAGAAAAAGACCACTAAGAACGTTCATGTATGATGTGAAGGAGGACATGCAGAGGGTTGGTTTCAGGGAAGAGGATGCAAGGGATAGGGTGAGATGGAGGCAAATGGTCCGCTGTGGCGACCTCTAAAGGGAGCAGCCGGAAGAAGAAGAAGATTATTATGTTTATCTTGCTTTATTCGAACAAACAAATTACACTTAAATATATTTGCTTTGACAAAAATATTGTATGTGTTTGATAGCCAATATATTAAATGCTTGTTATTGTATACCGTGTTTAAAACCTACTGAGAAAGCTATGCTTCTGATATATTAATTAATTATGTTAAAAAGTGATATAACCCAGGATATCAAACACATTTCCAACTACATGGATGGAACTTTTTTTTGTTTGTTTTTAAATGTTACAGGCACATCTTCATTACCAGTTGTGAAGTATAATGTTCAACAATAAACACAGCATTCTCAGTTTTATATGAAGTCACACAGTCTGAGTTTTAACTTGATATTGTTTATGCTTCTTTTTTGCTGCTTGTCCCACTCTGGCATACTACTACTCCTATATTAAGTTGGATTAGTGTTTCAATATGGTGCACAGATCTGCATAAATCTGATTGTGTGTTTGTCACATTATGAAAGCCTTTCTTAGCCTGTGTACCGTCTCCTAGTTTGTGAAATGCCTTGCTGCCATACAGTGGGTACGGAAAGTATTCAGACCCCTTTAAATTTTTCACTCTTTGTGTCATTGCAGCCATTTGCCAAAATCAAAAAAGTTCATTTTATTTCTCATTAATGTACACTCAGCACCCCATCTTGACAGAAAAAAACAGAAATGTAGAAATTTTTGCAAATTTATTAAAAAAGAAAAACTGAAATATCACATGGTCATAAGTATTCAGACTCTTTGCAGTGACATTCATATTTAACTCACATGCTGTCCATTTCTTCTGATCCTCCTTGAGATGGTTCTGCTCCTTCACTGGAGTCCAGCTGTGTTTAATTAAATTGATTGGACTTGATTAGGAAAGGCACA